>JAVIWB010001857.1:0-259507 GCA_031893035.1 Dermolepida albohirtum | reverse complement strand
AGTTGATTTATTGAGAGAAAAATTTCCTGGACGGGTAATCTCAAGAAACAGTGATGTTAATTGATCACCAATTGGTTATAAAAACAATCCACAATCAATTCCTACTTTGAAAGATGAAATTATTCGTGACATTGGTGAGATAGAGCCTCAATAATGTGAAAATGTTATTGAAAATTTTAACAAAAGAGAGGACGTCTGTGGAGCTGCAATAGGAGGCTATTTGGCAGATATTATTTTTCGCATATAAATGTTATAACTGAAAGTGAATGCAAATTATGTGTTTTATTTATTCTTTAAAAAAACCGCGAAATTTGAAACACCCTTTATTAGTTAATCTAAGAGAAACAGAGATATTACAATTTACTCAATATATCTCGGAGGAATAATACAGTAAAACCTGTGTTAACGGCCACCTGACTAAAGCGGCCACCTGAGTTTCAAAGTTCCCCGAATCGACTATAAGGAAATTCCCATACACAAATACCCGTTAATTACGGCCACCTTTATAAAACGGCCGCGGCCAAATAACCCAAACTTTTACGGCCTATTTTCATAGAAATTTACCTGCCAATGTCGGCCGGACTATTTATGACATGTATATCTTTATTGACGGAAATATCTAATACAAATTGTCGGGGTTTCCCGGGGTTTCCTATTACCTGGTAGTAATTCACCCTTTTCGATTTAAACTTTATTATTCTAAAGGAAACAATTCAGTTTAAAGTTGTCTCCGTATTCGAAAGGTTCTTAATTAAGTATGTCGCAAAAAAGAAAACGTTTGTCGCTAAAAGACAAAATAAATATAATCGCGGAAAGTGAAAAGTATGCGTTAAGTTCGCGAAAGTTGGCCGAAAATATGGGGTTGGAAAAACACAAATTAACGATATTATGAAAAATAAAGGTGAATTAAAAAAGATGGTCGATGAAGGTGTTAACATGGAGCTAAAACGAAAATTTCCGAAGTCGGAAGGATTGGCAGTGGATCAAGTCGTCTACAATTGGTTTTGCAAAGCCAGAAATAAAGCAATTCCAATATCTGGGCCGCTACTTAAACAAAAAGCACTGGAGACAGCAAGCAGTTTAAAGATGGAAAATTTCGCAGCATCTAATGAATGGTTGGAAAGTTTCTGTCGGCGACACAGTATAACTTTTAAATCAATTTGTGGTGATTCCGTAGAGGTTAATTTGGACGATATAAAAGACTGGAAAACCAAGTTACTGTTGATTTTAATAAATTATTTTCCTCGAGATTTGTTTAATGCCGACGAAACAGGTCTTTATTACCGGGCTATGCCAAATAAGACATTTGCATTAAAAAGTGAGAATTGTGCAGGGAAGAAGGCAGCAAAACAACGTTTGACTGTTTTACTATGTGCAAATATGGAAGGTGAGAAGGAAGATCCATTAATAATTGGAAAAAGTAAAAATCCTCGCTGTTTTAAGGGTAGTCATGTGGACAAATTACCCTTAGAATGGGTTTCTAACAAAAAGGCATGGATGACAACGGAAATTATGACAAGATGGCTGCATAAATTTGACAATAAAATGAAAAAACAAAATAGAAAAGTGCTTCTTTTCTTGGATAATGCCACTTCACATTCTAAAGTTCCATTAGAAAATGTTAAACTAGTCTTCCTGCCGCCAAACACCACTTCGTATTGTCAGCCCTTGGATCAAGGAATAATTCAGAATTTCAAATTGATTTACCGAAATTTTTTGATTAAAAAGCTTCTCATGTTTATTGACAATGAATGTGATTTTAAAATTTTTGAAAAAAACATAAATTTAGCCAATGCACTTATATGGATTACAGCTGCTTGGAAAAAGGTATCTCCTGCTACAGTTAAAAAATGTTTTTCCAAGGCCGGATTCTCTGATGTTATCCAGGAGGACACAATGTTTGATGAAGAAGACGAAATACCCCTTGCCCAGCTATATCCTGCAGTTCGTAACGAATTTTTGATGGATTTAGATGACTATGCTTCTATTGATCGTCATGTGCCTACAGAGAGCCCTAACTTCAGTATTCCAGAAATTGTTGAAGATTTGTGCAATAATGATGAAGAACATAACTCTGATAATAGTGACCTGGACGAATGTGAAACTTCAAAAACTAGTTTATCTAGTATGAGTGAAGTGTGTGCAAAATTAAGAGACATACAAAATTATTTATTGTGCAATAACAATGGTGACATTTATATGGATGTTTCTAAAATTTTACTTACATGTGAAGCTGCAGTTTTTAAATCGAAGCTATAAAATGTGAAGCAAACAAATATTGAAACATACTTTAAAAAATCCTAATAAATTGTGTTTTTTCGTATGAATATATTGTATAATATGTACATATAAATAATTTATTAGATGTCATATTATCTATAATATGTAAATACATTAAAATTTTAGTTTTTCTTACACATATTTGTATTTATATACTATTTACTTTAATTAATAAAATAAAGAAAGCAAATCCTAAAATTAATTATGTATTTTATTTGTGAGACGAAAAACCTGTCAATTACGGACACCTTTATATAACGGCCAATATATTTTGCTTTTTGGGTGGCCGTTATTGACAGGTTTTACTGTACATAGAATTGAATGGGACCAAATGTCTATCATATTAAAAGGAAGACTATTGCATCAAAAGAAACTTAAAAGAAATTGCATATTAGGATGTAACGCTAACATCAATAAGTACACTGAGCACAAAGGTACAAGAGTTTAGTTATCAATAATTAGAAGATGCATTAGCGGAAGATAGTCCAACATGCTACCAAGAAAAACAGAATAGACAGATATGTCACTGAGGAATAAATAACACATCTATATAGAAAATTAAGAAAAGAGTTACTAAGCACCTGGCACTTCTCGCATTCTAAAATAAGAACTCGCTATTTTGCAAATATAATTTATGTATAAGTTTTGTTTCTTCCTCAGTAGCGCAATAGTCCAGTGTGCAGGATAATTCATTTTTGAAATTTCCAAACCTTTATATTCCATTGTAAATAAAAAATCTAGATGATACAAATACGTGTACTTGCCAGGTAGTTCGTGAAAGAAATATCTGTTCACCGTTAAGTAATTGTGAAGTTTTCGTTGATATATGACTTGAGCACTATTCTTTCATGTGTTTCCAGATATAAAAGTTCTTTTGGCAATGCTTTATTCAATCTTCTATTTACTTTCTATGGGTCACACAGTTCTGTGATTTAGCTATTTTGCGACTTTCTGCGCAGTTTCTATTTTTTGTAGCTTAGGTCGTGATCACATGATGGAATATCCAAATCATTGCTGATAAACTACGAGGCATTGATTAATATAGCAGAATGTTTTCGATTGCAATTATTTTCGTTTTGTTTGAATATTGGTTCTCTATGTCAACAGAGAAATACATAAAACATATTTAACCTCTTCTTTTATTGCTATGGTTTTACTGTTGATAATAATTTGTGAGTAGAGGGTAAAGTAGAAATTATTGTGAAGTTAATAATTGTCAAATAGGCGGTAAAATTATTTTATATAATAATCTTTGTTATTATAATCTTTGTTATTATAACTCGCCAAAAGTTTGCAACGGATATGAATGCCTATTATTTCTTTCACTCAGTGAAACAGTGCAGTTTTATCTTTTAACAATAAATAAAATACAATAGCTTTACATAATAAATAAATATCTTTCTGTAACTATTTTCACTAGAAAAAAATTCTGCAAAAAAATCCGTCATTTTGTTAATATTTTCATTTTATTTGTTCATCAAATATATTTAATTTAACTTATCACCAATTATTTTGAAACATGAACCTGTTTTCCATTCAGCGTTATATACGTTTTCGTATTTAAACTGTCTTCATTCATTGCGTCAAATTCATTGAGAAAAGTTTATAGCTTCATCACATGTAACTTTAGAAATACTATCCAAGCAACTCACTGTTTTATGTGAGGCGCCGGTTGAAATTTAATAATTCGGATCAAAATAGTGAAACAGAGACGAGACACCGCAAGAGGAGAATTGTATGCGCCTCATCCAATTTCAACAGAGAGATAACTCAGGGCAAAATTGCGGCATTCTCTGTGGAACGATCTGCTATACTACTGACTGCTAAAGGGGAATCCTTAATTTTTCCCGAAGAAAGATTTGGAGATATGTTATCATCTTTTTAGCACTGGCAGCAAGAAAGTAGATAAAATTATATTTAAAAATGTAATAGTAAATAGTTGTACTAGTAGTTTCTATGTTATGGAAAAGGTTATTAAGCCAGTTTCTTAATTCTTGTTAGTGAAGATATTAAGGATAAAAGTTATAATACATAGTGTAAAATATGTGTAATAAGCTAGTACAAATTACGAATTGTATTATTTCAGTTAAAAAGTTAAATTATTAAAACGATATTGCCTTATGTAGAATTTAAAAATATAATACGAACTTAAATTAAAATATTTAAAAAATTAGGTAATTTTAATCCCTCCTTTACCAGAATCCACTTCTTTTTTATAGGGTAACGTTCTCTGACTGGAATTTATGCTAAGAAATTATTATTATATTTCACTAATGCTTTGCTTGAAAGTAGTGAGATTAATAGTAGTAGATATGTGTTGCATGCAAACTGTTGCTGAGACGAGATCAAAAATAAATTTTAGAATTCATTAAATAGTATGGCTCTATGACAAAAATTTAAAATATTCGGGCTATCATCACTAAAAAAGGAACACGCTACTGCAATAATTTCTTAACATAAATTCCAGTCAGAGAACGTTACCCTATAAAAAAGAAGTGGATTCTGGTAAAGGAGGGATTAAAATTACCTAACTTTTTAAATATTTTAATTTAAGTTTGTATTATATTTTTAAATTCTACATAAGGCAATATCGTTTTAATAATTTAACTTTTTAACTGAAATAATACAATTCGTAATTTGTACTAGCTTATTACACATATTTTACACTATGTATTATAACTTTTATCCTTAATATCTTCACTAACAAGAATTAAGAAACTGGCTTAATAACCTTTTCCATAACATAGAAACTACTAGTACAACTATTTACTATTACATTTTTAAATATAATTTTGTCTACTTTCTTGCTGCCAGTTCTAAAAAGATGATAACATATCTCCAAATCTTTCTTCGGGAAAAATTAAGGATTTGCGGAGCAAATACATAGATGCACTTTATACCGATTTTTCTAAGGTATTCGATGTCATAATCCAGCAAGTTATTCCGTTTAAACTTCACTGTTTTGAATTCAATGCCCTTCCATTGATTTCTTTAAATCCACTTAACTAAAAGACATCAATACGTTTTTCAGAGGCTTTTCATCATTTCTTTATTTCCCTTTCTCAAGTGTTTGACATGGGGCCTCGTTTATTTATTATGTTTACAACCTTATTTATTAGTTTTACTATCTTAGGTACGAAATTATGTACATTATTGTTTATTGATCACTTATTATGATACTTTAAATGATTGCAAACAGTTTCAAATGGATTATACAAAGAGTACTAGGAAAGTTTTGCAATATGACGCAACTGAAAATATTACTGTTGTAGCATGTAGTGTTGAGGAAACTCATGTTTGTCCATTTCTCGTCGATCTTTGTAATTGGGCATTACATAAACGACATTACACCGTATTTTGCATAAAGACTTAGGTCTTAAGGCTTTTAAGGTTCAGTTAACAGAAGAACTCACGCCTGCCGACCATTAACAACGTCGTGTCTTTGTTGATTGAGTCCTTGTAATACATCAAACTGATTCGCAATTTCATTGAAAAGTCATCTTCTACGAAAAATGTGTTTCATGCGCTTAGAGCAATTTATGGTCTATGTAATGTGCCCACCGAACTTACAATTCGTTATACCATCGAAAAATTTGAAACGCAATTTTAATTATTGGATAATACGCGACCAAATAGACCACCCCCAACACGTAGTGAAGAAAATATAGCGATGGCAGCTGAGAGTGTGAAGAATCGATCGTGAAGAATTGATTCGACGTAGATCTCAAAAGCTTGGCTTGTCATATGTCACAACTTGGTATAAAAGCATACAAAATTCAACTTGTTTAAGGATTGAAAGCGGTTGACCTTTCGAATCGTCACCGTTTCGGTCTTTGTGCTCTTGAAATCTTGAAGAAGATCCACTGCTTTCGACCAAAATTTTGTTCAGTGATGAGGCTGATGACTACGTCAGTAAGCACAATCGCAGTATATGGAGTGAAGAGCAACACGAATAGGTTCAAGAGCTGCCATTACATCTAGACAAAACCACGGTTTGGTGTGGTTTATGGGCAAGTGGAATTATCGGTACATATTTTTTCAAAAATGAAGACGGTCGCAACGTAACTGTGAATAACTAATGTCACGCCACGATAACGAGCTATTTGTTGCCTGAAATTGAAGCTTGTGACCTCGACGATATTCGGTCCCAACAAGATGCCGCTAATTGCCCCACAGCTCGAGAAAGCATGGTTTTATTGTGAGAACAATTTGGTGAACATTTAATTTCAAGTAATGGACCTGTGCAAAGGTCGAATAAATCATGTGATATCGCACCTTTAGACTTTTTTCTTTTTGGGCTACGTAAACTCCAAATTCTACATGGATAAACTAGATACGATTGAGCAATTGTAAACCAACATTACTCACGTTATTCGCAAAATACCATTTGAAATGCTCGAACGCGTCATAGAAAATTAGAACTTTAGAATGGACCATAATAGGCGCAGTTATGACCGACATTTGAAGGAAATCGTTATTAAAAATAAATGTTAAGAATGGTTCTTTTATATAATAACAAAGAATACCCGAGTTTTTATTCTTTTTATTTTTGGAAAGTACCTCCAAATAAGCCTTATAATAATATAATACTATATGTAATGTACAGGAATATTTTAAAAATTATAAATGTTTCAGGCAACTTTGTCTAAATGCTTTGAGATTTGACAAATGGTACAGAAACCAAAGTAAAGAAATAAAACAGAAATTTAATATGAATAATAAGAACCATTAGTATAATAAATGTCCAGTGCCATTTTTTATATAAGAATAATAGTGTACTATTTCCGGGTAACTAATCAAAACACGAAACCTAAAATAACATTATAAATAAGCAAGTCCTAAAATAAAATATTTCGTAAAAAGTTTGATAAAGTTTTTTTTTGTCGCAGTACATTTGTCCCTGCGTAGAAAGCACAGGAAAAAATCTAAATAAGTTGCGTGCTTTTGTATATTATGGAAGTAATAGACCGAACGAAACATGTCGATAAATTGCCGAAAATGTCAAGTTCACTCAATAAACTTTATTGGCTTATATTAGGCATTTTGCATTTTCCATTAGATTAAGTCATAGCCGACGTTAATTGAGCGATATTATGTGTAACAATATTGATATTAATAATGTCATTATATACGAATATAATAAGATTTATTACTCTCTATCTTCATAAGTATATCAACAGTTTGTTTTTGTTAATTATTTGTATAAAATTTTCATGAAACAAAAACAGGCGTGCTCTGGAAGCGAGTTTGCGTTTAGTTATTTTGAAAACGTTTTAAACTCTTAAAGTTTTTTTTTATTGTTTATCCGTAGAATTCCTATATAAGAGGTATTTCAATAGGGACTTCCGAACTTTGACAGTTGATAGCGGCCATATTGTTGAGGCTACATCTGTCGAATTGGCTGTCGTTTATTCAGTCTGTTTTGCCAAATCACCATGGTCGGATATAGTGTTCAACAGTACGTGAAAATGATAAAATTGTTTTATTAAAAAGGATGTTCTGTTAGGACAACGTTCCGCCCAATTCACCCATTTTACGGTTGCCATAATCGTCCTACCGACGACCACCACAGTGTGGTGGATAAATTTGAGTCCACTAGTTCAGTAAATAATGAACCAACACCCGTACGACGATGAAATGAATGAAACGAATTGCCACACAGCTCGTGCCACATTGGACATTCTGCACGAGCGATTTAAGAGCATGCTTATCTCGCATGTAGGTGATATAAACTGGCCACCGAGATCGTGCGATTTGACTACGCTAGACTTTTTCTTGTGGGGTTTTCTTAAATCGCAGAAATCAAACAAACCACAGCGACCCTCGAAGTCAACATAACCCATGCCATCGGTCAAATTCAGCCTGATTTATGCGTCAGAATCATGGAAAATTGGACATTTCGGATGCGCACCACCCAGCGAAGCCGCGGCGGACATTTGCACGATGTTATATTCCATACAAAATGGTATCGATACGCCTTTCAAACGAATAAAAAATTTCGATGATATCTCACACACACTTTGTTTTATTTAAATTTAAAGAATGAATTAAAATCTGTTACATGTACATACTTATATATTGGTACTCTAGACTAGATTATTTATAAATCGTAATCGTATACAAATGCATAAATACATAAATCTAATTGTGTGGCGTGGCGATAAGTTGTCTCCCTAACATCGTCAACAGCCAAATTTCAGATTGCTATATTTATTAGCTTAATTGTGACGACTGCTTAATTAAGAGGATCTCGGATATGTATAGTGTTAAAATTCTTGCTGTCATTAAGTACTTCTTCTTGAACAGCTACAAATATTCATAATAAGGTGAGGGTGGTCTGAGGAACTCAGCTGTTTCATTTTCCACTGTCGATAAGTGGGACGTGAATTTAAATGTAGTCGTTCAACAATTCTAGATGCATCACTCATACTGGGAATTGTTAAAAAAGTGTACGTTGTGATATTAAAAGTGTCGTTTGAAAATATCTGAGATAGCGGAGGCTGTAAGCATCTTTAAAAAAACGCACAACATACATTTTGAATGAAGACTTGGATATGAAGAAACTATGTGCGAGTTGTGTATCGAGATTACTCAAGGTAAACCAAAAATTGTTGCGAATGCCAATTTCCTGTGAGTGGTTGGAACGTTTTTGAAAATACAAGGTAGATTTTATGCGCCGATTTATCATTACAGATGAAATTTAGATTCATCGTTATACACCCAAAACAAAACAACAATCTAAATAGTGACGGTACAGTAGTTGTCTTCTTCCAAGAAAATACGATGATGAAAAGCCAAACCAATACTGGCACATACTATGCCAGTCTATCAGGCAAATTAGAACAAAAAATTAATGAACTGTGTCCCGGTTTAACCTAGAAGAAGTAATTTTTCACAAAGACAATGGACGGTTCCACATAATTGTTGTTGTTATGGCAACAATTTAGCAGCGTCGGATTACCACATTTTACGCACAAAAGAATACCTTGCAGATCAGAAATTTTTAACGGACGACAATGTTGAAACAGTGGATACTTATTTTAAAAGTATTCGAGAGTTCTGAATCTTATTATAAGACATCATCGCTGGTCCAATTGTATCGAGATGTTTTTTTCTTAATTTTCATTACACGTATTTTTAGATACACTCTTACAGTTAAGGTTCTTGAGCAATTACTTTATTCTTGAATCTATCTATTATATTTCTCTTGGATTTATCTATACTCACCAGCTTAGTAGAAGTAACCTAATTTATCAGTGAATCAATGGATAAATAAAAACAGAAAATTATATATATATATATATATAAACAGAAAGTTATATATACTGATTTCGCGAAATTGATCATTGTGTACTTCTTTCCAAAGTGATAGCAAAGTTTTACTTTATATCGATGATTCAAAAATATTTTCTTCAGTTACATCTATTGCCGATTATCTAAACTTACAACATCATCTGAATATTATTTGCGATGATAAAATAATGCCTTTTGCAAATCCAAAGTGGTGATCTATTCCGAGTGTAATAACCCTTTTATATTTAATTATTCAGTTGACCAAAGTGTTTTATATAGATAAACTGAGGTTAAGGACTTACGAGTTCTCTTCGACTTACGCTTAGTTTTTATGAACATCTTTACTTCGTTCGTATTTCTACTTCACGTTCTTTTAGTTTTGTCATTTGTTCTTGCAGACGATTCGCGGAAGGCTAAGATTATTATTTCATTCATTTTTCCGTTCCAAGCTTAAACCTCTCGCAATTATTTGGTACCCACACAGTATGTGCACTTAAATCTGGTACTTGAGATAGTCTAGAAGGAAATTTTGAAATACCTTGCTTTTAAAACTAGTGGTGCGTATCCTCCCCGTGGAGTTGACTGTAAATTTGTTTCATGAGTTTGATATCCAATCACTCTCAGCTAGGCGTGATTTACTTAGTGCAAAATTTTTAATAGAAGTTGTCAATAACCAAATTGACTCACCATCGACTTTATCTCATATAAACTTTCGTGTTTCTTGAGGTTCAAATCGATCGGATGACACCTTTTTGGTTCCTAAAGCGAGAACAAATGTTTTATATAAAGCTTCCCTTTGGCGTATGAGTTGGAATGCTAATGCTTTATTTAGAATTACATTCCACCAGTATCTTCTTCTGGGCTGCCGGGCTGGAACCGCGTCCCTGGTATAACTGTCGACGTTTCTTACCCACTCGTATGGGACATCTTCAGGGCTCAACTATTGCTACTGTTGCACTGAAACAATTTCAATGCAACAAACAGTAGCAGTAGTTGAGCCCTGAAGATGTCCCATACGAGTGGGTACTAAACGTCGGCAGTTATACCAGTGACGCGGTTCCAGCCCGGAAGCCCAGAAGAAGATGTATGAACCACGACCGCGGAAGTCTACGTATCAGATCCATTCCATTAGTTTTATAGTTTTAATAAGTAGTTCATTTGCAAACTTAATGTTTATTAATTCTTTTTGTATTTATTTAGAGTTAATTTCATTTTTCTTTTTTTTATATAGTACCTTTGTAATTACGTACGTTTGTGTTTTTTGCACTGCATTTTCAATTATTTCTTTGTCCTATTAGACAAATAAAGATTATTATTATTATTATTATTATTAACATTGAATCTGGACAAAGGCTTTGGTTTTATACTACATTATTACAAATTAAAGAAGTCTAATTAAGTAAATTTTAATCAAATAAAACGAAACTATGTTGATGACAATCATAGAATTCAACTTCGATTGTTAGTCCTTTTTCATCAGACAGGAATTTATACAACTGTCAGAATCGCAGGCTGTGAAATATGTGTATATTGTGAACGAAGTGAGATCCCGAATATCAATCAAAGTCCTCCCAAGATTGTCTAAAACTAATTATCGATATTGTAGCGGTCTGAGTGGGATATACATATATTAGCGGTCGCACTCTGCATTAATAATACAAGCAGAAATTAAACAACACAATGTGACTCAACTATTTTCTAAATATTTTAGTTCAGAGCCTCTTCAATTATTAACATATACACACAGTATCACTATATGTACTTGTGTATGTTAGATTTTTTAAATATATTTAAGAGATGTAAGTTTTGTTATTTTGTGCTTAAAATTTGGGTTAATCCTTTAATATCACTGCGACGTTTATTTTTAACATCTACCACAGTACTTTTAATGTATGTATATGTAAACAATTATTATAGAGTAAATATCTCATATACAATATTATTCCTGTGCAAAGCATTACGTTTTAGAGGGCAGTATGCGGCTTCGTTATTATATCCTGTTGGTATTATTACTGCTTACCTTGATATATGTGTGATTCCGGGGTTTAAATGACCCTTTAATTAATTTGATAAATAATAAAGATAATATACTTTAATAGTAAGTATTTATTTGTACGTGGTGGTTAGTGACTTTATTACGAGCACGTATCCAGCTAGCTGAAGCGTTGCAAATAAGAAAAGAAGGAGTAATAATTACTCCTGCAATTTCTTTTCTTAATAATATTTCTTAATAAAATGTTACATTGAGCCTCAAAAGTCCAGGACGCGTGCCAAATTGAAGGAAAGATTGTTAGTGGAAATAAAACAACAGGGTTGCTCTTAAAATTTTTTTTATCAATTTAAATTAATTCTTAAAGCTTGAGAATATGAAAATAAGAATAATTAGTAAAAGCGACAACAACAGATAAAACAAGATATACGTAAACGCGAAGCTGTAATAAAAGCAAATCTAGTGACATAAAGCTGTCGAATAAAATATAAAAAGGATTAGACATGTATCAAACGATACGTGAAGTACTTGCGTGTGTGTTTGTAAATATACAAAGTCACCCTGGTCCAGGATATATCCTGGGCCAAGGTGCCGTGTATATTTTGCGGAAGCAAAACAAACACGTGGACACAGCATACTGGAAAAACTGCACAAGCTCGTAGAAAGAATGTGTATAGTCTTGGTCATGGCTAGAATAGAAGTGTTTTTTTACGAGCTGGGGCTTTTAAGAAAAAAAACGGTAAGCTGAAGGGCAGGGCCTGAGCATATTTGAATTAACCAATGAGACGAGAAAATAGGCACGCTAAAAATTAAGCACACCAAAAAAACAGGATAAATTAAAAGAGCGATATTATAATAATATGCCAAGCAGGTAGATATCTAGACAGAATAATAGACATGTATTCTGTGTGAAAAAAGAAGAATTAATATTTGAATATGTAATTGTATTTAGAAATGAATCAAAGAGAATTAATATTGAATGCGAGTCCATAGAAAGTTACTAAGACTATTTCAAGAAAGGTGTGAAAAGTTCTAGCTATTTAGCTTCCTGAGAAACGACAATGGTTTGTTTTATTATAGTTCGACCGTACGTGACGAAAATAAAAAGATTTCAAATCTGAATATAACACGAAGAATGTCTAAATAATAATTTATGCATTCAAAATCGAGTTGTATTTAAATTAAAATAAATTAATTTAAAAACATAATATTTATAAAAAATATTATGTATGGGAAGCGTAACAGTATAAACGAAATAAAAGGCTTTGTTACATGCACAATTTATTTTGTGCTCATATTTTGCTGGCACCACTGTACATTGTGGAAACGCAAAATTTTGCGAATAATTATTCGACCAATTTTCGTTTTATTATTTTTTGGTACTCTTCTCGCCCTCTGGAATCAGTCAGCTTAAGTTTATAATTACTACTATTGAAGCGTTATAGATGTCTGCGATGTTTTAATTTTTATTTTGTCAGATTTGCATTATAATTATAATATTTATTTGAAGTTATTCCCAGTATTTTGTAATTCATTTCCATAATGATGAGTGGGTATTTTGATCTTTCCCGCGTTATTTTTTCCGTGAGTCATGAGATAGCAGTATAACAGCTAATGGCTTCTCATATCGTTCTCTCTGTCGATTATAACGATAACGTTCATCATTTAGAAGTTTATCATCGTTCGCACCAATAAAAGTTCAACTTTGAATATTGATTGTGCATATCATTGAATTAAGTTACTACTTAGTAACGATAGTGTTGGAATATATTGTACTACGCCGATCGATTAATTTATCGTCTCATAATTGGATTGTATCAGTTAAGTCGAAAAACTTCGACTCGTGGTTGAAAGTTCAGGTTGGATTAAACATTAGCACCTTACTAGAAAGACGATTTTATTTTCATTAATTAACCCTCTCAACCAACTGTGAGGGTTCTTTACTGCCCTATCTTTGGTAGTTTGTTAATTATTTAATGGACTGGGTTAGTGTTTGTATGAAGCTTCCGTGTTCATTTGATTTAAAATACGGAGTTTAATCTGCAGTCTTAAGGTTTAACGAAGCCATTTTGGTACCTTGCTTTACGATCTGAGACACCTGAGAATTGATACTAAGCCAGAAATCAAAGACGTCCTTAGTTATTCTTATTTAAATATTTTATTATTATTTATATTTGATTCATAAAACTGTGAAATTAGCTGTTTAGTTTATTTGTAAACGTTGAGTCTAATTACGAGATAATTTAAGAGCGTTTAGATCCTGATTTTTGGCACTTAAGCAATAGTCTAAATTTAAAGAGCCAGCTCGCCTTTAAATTTAGACTAATTGAAGGTATTTATACAATTATTTATTCACACATTTCATATAAATAACCGCTTTACCTAGTCATTGATTCGTCAGACAGCATTTATTGTTAAAACACACCAATATTAATATTAATTAATAGTAATTCAATTAAAGGGCTTGTTGCTTTACTGTTCCCTATTTAAATATTACTTATAAAATTTCTCTGTTTGTTTTTCTTGTTGTTGGGAAATGCTCATTAAGTGGCACATGTAGAATATTTTCTTGTACCACTAGTGTGAACTAACTATATGTATAGGCGGGAATAAGTAATTAGAGTTCCGAACTATGATGACGTTTCTTTAAATACCTACCTAGTATATATATTTTTTTAATACCGTGTATTGCAAAATATTTGCACAAATACAATAAATTCGTAATAGTGGCTATAAAAGGAACTCCTTCTCTTTTTCTTAGTTAACTAAATACCGAACGTATTTTATTGATCCACCTTTTGCTTCAGTATTGGCTTAGGGCTTTCAGGGTAACAATACTGTGGCGACCTATTAAATCTGATTAACAGAGGCCCTGTCCTCACTCTCTGAGTTTATTTTATTTCTTGAGCTAGTTTTAGAAACCTGGAGGTCAAGCAAAGATATCGTTTAAGGTGAGGATATGGGCATTTTTTATTGTCCTACTAGGCGCAGGACAAGACGTTACATGTTTTTCATTTGGACGGTCCAAATCAGATGGCGGGATGCACTTTAGTGTATTTAGAAAAATTTAATATTTTTTCGTTAATATTTCTGTGGCCGGTATTTCCGAGCTTATTATTTTTTTCCTTCCAATTATTTGTATATCATATTTTGCCTAAGGCGGTGCTCTAGTGGTCAGAAGAAGTGACTGACTTCGAATCTCTTAGAATTTAATTTTAACAGGTTCTAATATCGATTTTATTAAAATAGGATTTTACTTTTGCTTTCGAAAATTTTTTAAAAATTTTATGGTACCGACACTATTTACCTATTACTTCTAGTCACATTTTTCTTCTTATTTACTTATCTTTATACTTAGTAATAATAATTAAAGATTCTATGAACAATTATATAAAAATAAGAAGTGTTTCATGGAGACCTACTTATTTTGATATTAGTATTCAATACACAAGCGATCGTGTGCAAATAGATCTAACTCAGACAGCGTTTACTCGTATTCTCATGATTCTCTGACCGTTTCTCATTGACTAGTAAATCCAGTCACCACACAATTCTTTTTAAAAGTAATTTTGTGTTAAGTTAGACGAACTAAATTTTTTAATGTCCATTTACACATCTTTCAAAAATTGATGGAGTTTTGACTCCTTCGATATGTCTTGCAAATAGTAAAACATAAAGGAAAGTTTAAGCGTAGAACTTGTAGCGTCGTGAATATTAGGTTATTAAAAGCAACATTATCAGAAACCCTACTCTATAAAAAAGGCTGTTTCAAATTGCGCGGTTTTCTTTAAGAATAAATAAAATATAGATGGCGCATTGAATTTGTCTGGATATGTGGGCATTTAAAAAGTGTGATGTATGACATTTATAAAAATGGTTTCGCACACGGTACAACAACGCGTTCAAATTGTAGAATTATTTTATGAAAATCAACTCTTTGTGAAAAGAGTTTTTAGAAAATTACGTGAATTTTATGGTTTACATAATCATCCATCTGAAAGCACTATTGGTCGAATTACTACAAAATTTCAAGAGACTGGTTCCGTGGAAGATCAAAAAAGTGAAAAATACAGTCGTATTGATCGTTCACAAGAAAATATTGGTTTGGTTCATGAAAGTGTTGCTGAAGATCCTGAAATGTCCAACTTGGACTTAATGGATCAACAACATGGCGTATTTTACACATGGATTTAGCTCTGAAGGCATATAAGGTTCGAATAACACAGGAACTGAAGCCATTAGATCATTTAAAACGTCGTTCATTTGTCAAGTTCATCAATGGACAACCAGCTGATTTTTCTCAATAAATAATGTTTTCCGATGAGGCACATTTGTACTTGGTGGCTATGTTAATAAACAAAATTGCCGTATCTGGGGTGAGGAATATCCACGAATTATTCATCAGAAACCTATGCATCATAAACAAGTTACTGTTTGGTATGCATTATGGTCAGGTGGTGTAATTGAACCTTACTTCCTTGAAAATGCTGCTGGTGAAGCTGTAACTGTCAATGGTGATCGATATCGTCGGATGATAACCGAATTTTTGTGGACTGAATTAATGAATGTTGATCTAGAGGATATGTGGTTTCAAGAGGATGGCGCTACACCTCACTTTGCACACGAATCAATTGATTTACTGAGAGAAAAATTTCCTGGACGTGTATCTCAAGAAACGGTGATGTTAATTAGCCATTAAAATCATGGGATTTGGCACCGTTAGACTATTTTCTTTGCGGTTATGTGAAAAGTCAGGTTTATAAAAACAATCTACAATCTATTCCTGCTTTGAAAGATAAAACTATTCGTGTCATTGGTGAGTAGAGCCTCAATTATGTCAAAATTTTAACAAAAGAGTGGATGTCTGTGGAACTGCAAGAGGAGGCTATTTGGCAGATATTATTTTTCGCATATAAATGCCATATCTGATACTTCAATTACCAATAAAAGGTTTTTGAAAATGAATGCAAATTATATGTTTTATTTATTCTTTGAGAAAACCGCGAAATTTGAAACACGAACAAGTCAAAAATTGTTGTAAATGAAGAACCAAAACTATTTTTATATTATTGTTTTAGTATCAAGTTTGTTACACTAGAAGGTAGGCTACATATGAGATTTATCAAATATGCTTGACTTTAAAACCAAAAATGTAATAGTAGTTCAATATTTGAATAGCATTTTTGGTTTGAAACTATCGTTATTTATTGGAAAACGATCTTAGAGAAGGACAATTTACCACTTCCCACTTTAAAAAGATAGTGGAATACTATAATTGTGTTTGTTATTATTTTGGGGAAGAATAATTCAAATCTCATCGAATCATTTATAGTAGCAGTATAGGAAGTATTTACACCACTCTGTATGATCTTATGCGTAGAAGGAAAGTACTTGACAAGTTCGTTCCAAAATAATTAAAAAAGAATTGTCATGTCATTGCAATTTCGTTGAATGAGTGAAAATTTTTCGAGAGTGTAATTACCGTGGACAGATCATAAAGTTTCCGATACAGTTCATCTACTGAACAGCAAAGCTCAGATTGACATGATGAGCGACTGAATGAAGAACGATTCGTGTTAATGCTGCGAAATTAAAAAATGAAAGCGATACATATGAGAAAATCTGACGAGCATTTCGAAAAGCATCTCAGAACAAGTTTCAAATGTTTCAACAGCTATACGAATACCAGCAAAACTTTTAACGATTCTTTAATTCTATTCTCATTATTAAGGCTAAACATTGAGGCAATTTATTTATAATTTAATACATGTTTCTAGCATAACGTTAACTGATATTATGGAGATGTAATGGTTGGCATTTCATTTACACAATTTTTGCCAATAAAGTTTTACTTAGCTTTGTTTGCAAAGAATGTATTTACTTCGATGGAAAGAAATTATATTTTTTAATTAGTTCCTATCACTTAAAATTCTAAAATTACTAACCTGTGATTTTTAATATTGATCTATCATTACCAGCCTTCTAATCGTTTATAGTTGTAGTAACCAATTTCACTATGTATTTCAAATTTTCTTGATTGATTAACATTAATTCAATAGAATGAATGAAACAGACTAAAATTTATCTATGTTGATTAAATTATCTATACCGATGCCTGTTTAAAATTGCTTCCTTAACCTTTATTACTGCATCATTGCTTATTAAACTTTTTGTATTATTCTAGTAAAAGTTTAAACTGTTTCTAATACATCAGCGAATACTCCACTATAAAACAACAAATGCGTAATATACGGCGAATGTTTCACATTTTTATCCTAGACTAACTGAGTAGAAAATTGCTAATTCTATTTGTGTCAGAAAACTTTCGTTATTTAATTTTGTAAACTCGTTTTATTATCAGCATTGAAATACGCTTTTTAGTATTTTAAGCGCTGTAGAAAACCAGCAGCGAAAAGCATTGCCAACGTATTTCTTAAGCAACACTAAAAATGTTTATAAGTTTTGTGAATAACACGTTATTGTATTCATTGAATATTCGCTAATGTTTTTGTAATATTGTTATATTTCTTTAGTTTTTATCAAAATAATACGTATGTGTTTTCGATTAATATTTGTGTAATATTTGTGTTTAGTCCATTTACATATGTGTTGGCATTACGTTTTATATACATATACAGTCATGTACACGAAAACAGAAGCCATAAATTAATACTTATAATTAACATTTACAACGACTTCAACGACAATTCTGATGCAGCTATATTGAAATTATTTAAAGTCCCTGAAATATATGGTTTCCGGTAAAATACCGAATAAGAGGGGGAATTACTGAGTTTTCTAGTCATGCGCTGTCTATGCATTAAAATAGCAGTGTGTGTTGGAGAATAATTCAGCAATTTTTTATAATCATCCACGAGCATTTTCATTGAAACATTTACTTACTTTAAATATTACTTTTATTAATGCAACACCGAAGCTAAAGAGTTTCTTTTAGTATCTGATTAGTACATTATTATGCTTTTCAATTCAGTTTTTTTATCAATATTGTTACTGGCAGTAGCTTGTCGTTAGTCTGTCAATCCTAATCCTAATCCACTTTCTAACATTTCTAATAATAATAATATTAAATGTTAAACAGATAATCTAGAAATTAACTAGAAAAAATAAAATTACAACAGAAACACATAAAAGCCATATATTATTAAATACTCTTACGAAATACGAGAAAATCAATATTTAATATTAAATTCGGTGAATCAACTCCACCAGAAACAACAGCAGAAATAAAGTACTAATGATCTTCCTCTTTTCAAAGAGTGAAACGATTTTGTCGCTCAAGTAGTTCGTTATAGTCAGTTCTACACACACATTCACCTATTCTATTTTGTGTAATAGTAATTGTGACCTTGTGTGGTTCTAAATATTTCGTTTATTTTCTTCTATTGGTAGGCAAAATTGTTTTGGGTACCATTTTATTAAAATTCGTTCATCGTTTCGCAGTTTATCAAAAGTTTTTGTAAGATCCACCGATATTGTCGAGCAAAGTATCTTCGTCTTCTAAATAGCATATGTGGTTTTGTGGACTTAATCAATAGTTGAGCTTTGTGGAAGAAAATTGATGATTGGGAATAAGATTCTTTCCTTGCTATGAGTTTTATTTCCTTAAACGGAAATTTCTCGATAAAATTGAGATAATTATAGAAATAGGTCTATATGATCTCATTTCATTTAGTGGGTGGTTTACCTAGCTTGTTTGCTATTATTATTTCTACTTTTTGTCACCAGTAATATATATACGAGGGTAATTTGACAAGTAGTGAGAATGGAAAAGAAAACGAATTTTTTAAATACAAAATAATTTTTATTTTTCAATATATTCTCATTCTCTCATGCGATACTAATTGGAAATGCAACTCGTGGATTTTGGACATCGAAACTGTGCTGCGAGGGAGCGTTGTCTTGGAGAAACACAATCTTTTTCTTTGTCATTCCTGGCCGTTTAGCACGAATCTCAACATTTAATTTTCGTAGAAGTTCTGCATAATATTGTCCGTTTATTGTGGCACCTTAAGGTAATAAATAAGCAAAATGACCTTTGAATCCCAAAAAATTGATGCCATCACCTTCTTTGCCGATAAAGTGGTGTTCGCTTTCTTTGGAGGTGCAGAATCACGTTCTAACCATTGTTTCAACTGTTGTTTAGTTTCGGGTGTACTGTAGTGTATCCAAGTTTCATCGCAAGTAACAAATCGCCTACAAAAATCAACCGGATTCCGCTTATAAAGGTCCGAACACTCATTGGAAATGCGCAAACGAGTGAACTTTTGATCAGTCGTAAGCAATTGCGGCACCCATCTTGCCGAAAGCTTGGAAAGGCCCAATTCTTTCGTTAAAATGTGGTGTACGCGTTCTGTTGAAATGTTTACCATGTCCGCTATCTCTCTCACTTTGAATCGTTGATCTTACGTAATAATATTATGAATTTTTATAATCATTTCCTTAGAAGTCACGATTTTGGGTGCTCCAGAGCGCGCTTCATCAACACAGCTTGTTCTACCACGTTTAAATTCATTTACCCATCTACTTATTGTGGCGGATGATGGCGCGGATTCACCTAATGTTTCCCGTAACTCATCTTTTATTTCGGTAGCTTTCATACCTTTAATTACGAAGTATTTAATCACCGCATGATACTCTGCTTTTTCCATTTTAACAAAACGACGTGTTACTTCTTTTTCAATTAGCTGTCAAAAAAAAAAAACTAATCAACCGATTTATCTGAATATCGGAATGTAAACATATAAATAGCCAACCTGAATTACAGTGCATTTGTTTTACCAATTAGAGCGCCACCTATGTGTCATTCTCACTACTTGTCAAACTATCCTCGTATATCGGATATTTTACTCAAGTATATAGATATGTTTAATACTAGGGAAACATATAAGTAACTTTAATATAACAAAATTAATTATGGAACGTATATGAATAAATAATGCTTATAGGGATAATATACGTACCATATTGCTTAAATATTTTTCTAAATTGAACGTTGTTGATTCCTCTCATACTCATGCCTAGAACATAACAATATATATATATATATATATATATATATATATATATATATATATGTTATATATATATAATGTTATATATTATATTATCCCTATAAGCATTATTTATTCATATACGTTTCATAATTAATTTTGTTATATTAAAGTTACTTATATGTTTCCCTAGTATTAAACATATCTATATACTTGAGTAAAATATCCGCAGATGATTTTAAGTTTAACAATTTTCACGTATTTCTATGTATATATTGCATATGTATAAGGTGGTATTTTGTTACTCATATTAATTAATATGAACATAATAATATGGTAATTAGAGAGACCTAAAGACATATACAAGTAAAATCAAATTAGAAATACAATAACAGTATGTAAAAGGGAAGGTATTCCACAATTATAAATAAGATAAGAAACTTAGGAAGAATTTTATATACTACTTTCAAATTAATATTAGAGGGTTAAAGGAGATTTAGGGAACTTAAAGGGATATAATGTTGTGAAAATAATTAGATTTTATTGTAGTAAATGAAAATCAAATTTACTAGTTAATAGAAGTAATAATGTATGTGTTTCTATAGTTTCTATTTCATATAAGATTGTTGTTTTAAAGAATTTTGAAATTTTAGAGTTTGTCTTACATTAGTATTTTTTTAAGTTCATGAAATAAGACAGATTTAATTTGCGAAAATGAAACACTAAGATAATTCCTGGGCGTAGTATAAGAAAATTGCATCCATTTTTCAATCCAAAAAGAAAATAAAGTATCTTTTAATTGAAATATAAAAAGGGTTAGATAGCAACTGTCAATTGGTATACTATCCGAACGCAATAATAATTTTCGATATATTTTTGCCTTTACGTTTAAATACGAAAATGAGGCGAAAATCAAGGGTTCTCCATAATTCACTGGTATGGTGAACACGCTGGTAGCTATTTACGTTTAAATACGAAAATGAGGCGAAAATCAAGGGTTCTCCATAATTCACTGGTATGGTGAACACGCTGGTAGCTATAAAAGTAAAAAATTATATAACAATCAAACATATATACGGTGACAAATTTTGAGGTTTCATATTTACACGAAAAAATTTTAATGTTATATATTTTTGAATTAAAGGTCAATATATCAGTTATGTTTAAAATGTTTGAGACTTAGATTTCAAGCAGATAGAAGCATCATAATTAATAATAAAAAAACAAAAAGCAATACAGATAAGGAAGGCAGATAAGGTTTTCAAATTAAATTTGTTTATTTCATTCAGTTAAAATTTATTGAATTAATTAATTCTTGAAAGAAAGCTATTAAGATCAATATTATAGTAGTAGTTTTGGTAGTCCTAAAAGTAAAGAGTGTTTCAAATGTCGCAGTTCTTTTAAAGAAGAAATGAAACACATAATTTGCATTCACTTTCAAAAACTTTTTATTGGTAATTGAAGTATCACTCTTTTGTTAAAATTTTCAATGACATTTTGAAATAATTGAGGCTCTATCTCATCACCGACACGAATAATTTCATCTTTCAAAGCAGGAATTAATTGTGGACTGTTTTTATAAATTTGGCTTTTCGCATAACCGCAAAGAAAATTTTCTAACGGTGTCAAATCACATGATCTTGGTGCCCAATTAACATCACCGTTTCTTGAGATTACATGCCCAGGAAATTTTTCTTTCAATAAATCAATTGATTCGTGTGCAAAGTGAGGTGTAGCGCCATCCTGTTGAAAGCACATATGCTCTAGATTAGGTAACCTTTGACATGTTGTGGGCCAAACTTTAATGTGCAAATACGTTCGCGGGCCGCGTTTAAAAGTAGTGCATTTTAAAGCAGTGTTTTAAAGTAGTATTCATAATTTTTAGCGATAGATATCAGACATGAAATAATACGACAATGTCTCGCGGGCCGGATCAAATCTTACAGCGGGCCTGACCTGGTCCGCAGACCGGTTGAATCCTGTTGAAACCACATATCCTCTAGATTAATATTCATTAATTTAGGCCACAAAAGTTCGGTTATCGTCTGACGATATCGATCACCATTGACAGTTACAGCTTCACCAGCAGCATTTTCAAAGAGGTGAGGTCCAATTACACTACCTGACCATAATGCACATCAAACAGTAACTCGTTTAGGATGCATAGGTTTCTCATGAATAATTCGCGGATTTTACTCACCCCAAATACGGCAAATTTGTTTATTAACATAGCCACCAAGTACAAAATGTGCCTCATCGGAAAACATTATTTATTGAGAAAATTCAGCTGGTTGTTCATTGATGAGCTTGACAAATGAACGACGTTTTAAATGATCTAATGGCTTCAGTTCCTGTGCTCCTGTGCTATTCGAACCTTATATGCCTTCAAAGCTAAATCCATGTGTAAAATACGCCAAGTTGTTGATCCATTAAGTCCAAGTTGGACATTTCAGGATCTTCAGCAACACTTTCATGAACCAAACCAATATTTTCTTGTGAACGATCAATACAACTGTATTTTTCACTTTTTTGATCTTGCACGGAACCAGTCTCTTGAAATTTTTAATTAATTCGACCAATAGTGCTTTCAGACGGATGATTATGTAAACCATAAAATTCACGTACTTTTCTAAAAACTCTTTTCACAGAACGCTGATTTTCATAAAATAATTCAACAATTTGAACGCTTTGTTGTACCGTGTACGAAGCCATTTTTATAAATGTCATATATCGTATTTTTAAATGGTCACATACCCAGAAAAATTCTGTGCGCCATCTATATTATATTGATTCTTAAAAAAAATCGCGCAATTTGAAACACTTTTATATTTTCATAAAATGATGTGTATATGAATATAATTGAATTTAAACGGATTAATTTTGAATTAAATATCTGTACGAAAGGTCATTGTCATTCTTACTTTGTGGTTTAAACAGAACCACACTTTTATAGATAAATTCCCAGCTCGTTTTATTTTTTTATATTGAGCTAAATACAGTTGTCGAAAAAATATGTATAAATATCTAACAATATAAGACTTATATGAACACGTAAGTATCAATTGTGATTACTATATTATACGCTCATTACAAGGTATAATATTAAATTCATTCACATACAACTCATAACTATTTATATATAATATAAATACAAAACACCAAAAACGCTTCTAATAATTGTTCACTTTTTTAGTTCATAAATTATTTAATGCTACTACTCAAAATATAAAGTCAGTGTTTTATCGAAACTTTTCTCTATAAAACTTTGAATTTTATTATGAAGTAAATGATTTATAGCATTTTTTTATTTAATAGACATAATTAGCGTTTGTCCTGACAAAAAAAAATGAAATCAAGCGAAGATCGAAAGCAGATAGCAACGTAATTAAAGAAACATCGATCCTACCAGAAGTAACAATCTCAATCTTGAGGATAAAAGCCTAGTCAGAGATTATCAAGTACGATTGGACAAAAGGAAACAAGAAACTATCCGTTAAATCGCTCTTCTGTTGGCATGGAACTTCATCAAGATGAATTCGATTGATTATTCGATTGAATGTCTCTGATGCGAAGGATAAAGATAGAAATTAGAAGCTTATACATATTCTAAAGGTGAAATTAATTCATAGAATAAACGTAAATATTAATGGTTGTTAAAATGAAAAATTTTAAATATTAAAATTCAAGCTTAGTAAAATATAATTGAAATGAAAATAAATATTGTTTGTAGTGAGATGCTTCTGTAATATTAGTAATACTCCACTATAATTAAGAATATTGCCCTAATTAAGTCAAATTATTTAAATATGTTTCTAGTCGATAACTCAAATTCGTATAAATACGCTGTTGCTGCTTTAAATTACTGTACTTTGTTTAGTATCAACAAAGTAATCTTTTAATCTTCAATTACTTTGTGTTATAAAAAGCAGTTTAATCTCTGAGTTGTAACTTTAGTGTTTAACTGCTAAGCTTTAAAAGATTTATTATGAAGTCGCGCATTATAGCGTTTGCCAACTCTCACTTTTTTATTTGTTTTGATCAATATACTTGTCTTACAATTATTACAAATTTTTTAAATAACAATAATTGACACCGTGTTTCGTATAATCCACTAATAGTTTCATTCTTCTTTGAACGAAAATAGTTTTACAATTATTTCATAGAAAGAGAGTTCATTTACGAAGTCAAAGATCGTATATCTACCAAAATCATATAGGTAGAACATATTGGGTACCATCAATATTAATACATGGGCTGAAATGTTTCCATTACTTGTTAGTACATTTTTATGCATAATCTCTTTTAAATTATATTATAACTTTACACACTTAGGTCAGCGCTGCTTAAACTGCTTTATACTTAACATTGGCTCCACCGATGCTCAAACTTCTTTACACCTTCCTTATAATAAAATTGTTCGAGGTCCTCAAAGTAAGTATCAGGTTTGATTACTACATGGCTTGTAAATGTAGAATAAGCATTTTACTGATGCAATAAGTCCAGAAATTCTGCTTAATGCTCTCTTGTGATGGTAAAGAGTACACTACTTGCAACCAAAGAAAAACAGCCATTTCCTTTACAGGCGATGGAATCGTGTTTGCCTTCTTCAGCACTTGAACCAACTTCTGCCTTGTCTAGACTGTTGTTTTGTCTCGTCTCGAATATGAAGTGATAAATCCAGATTTAGCTAAAAGTTATTAAACGCATTAAAAATACACATAAAAAAATGTTAGAAAAGCCCTAAATACTTTTTTGAAGTTTTCTGCCTTTGACAGCCTTGGTCGATTGTGCAATCTTTAGATCAATCCCGCGTACAGCTTTTTCGAAATAAACGCTCATGTAAAATGTAGCTTACCAGTTCAGACAATGCTAACTAGTTTTCACACCTTGTTACGACGATTATCTACTGAATTTGTAATTTTTCCGATCTGGTGAGAGCAGTCCATTTCATTTTTGGAACCCGTCCTAAATTTAGAGCGCTCAAGTTTGACTCGATATAAATCTACAGGTATGAATCAGTATGATCCACACATTCTGCAGGAGCAAACATTGCGAATACGCTTATCACTTTCAGCTCCTTACATTTCATATCTATGAAGTCTTCTAGCTATCAGACGCTTTTACTTGGATAAGCTCAGAAAGAGGTCGTTTTGTTTGAAAAAGGAACAGCAAACATTCGAACTAGTAAATGTACTTCATTTTCGATATTCATATTCAGTTCAATTTACACTAATTCTAGATTATGCAATGCTACATTTTGAACTTTTTCAATATATCGGTTTTAGCCGATTTAGACATTTCAAGACATTTATAATCCTGAATACTTCTGCTCACTTTTTTTAATGTTAAATATGAAGAAACACTAATGACAGAGTTGATTTCATCGCGATTTTAATTGCAGTTGTTTTTACACCTTTCAAAATTCACAATTTAAGCAGCACCCGATACTTATTCCTTTTCCATTTTAGCAATTGTAGGAAGCCTGTTAAATTTAAAACTCCGATGATAATTTTCTGAGAGTACATTGGTGAAGGACAATTTGCAGATGATATGGCGACAAGTTGTAACTTCTGAAAATGTGATTCTCTGACTGGCATTTACGTATCAGTCCAAGAACATTTCACTCTATTTTCACATGTTATGAAAAGTTCAAGAAGTGATTACTTGCAGATTAATTTAATTCTATTTGATGTCATTTAAGTGGCTAAATTTTTAAATGATTTGAGCTTATAGTTTCATTATGTATAATATTGACTTGGTCGTCTATTTTTTTCATTTTAGTTGAGATTACATATTCATCTAGGTACCTACTGTTATATTTACAGTTACTATTACTTTATTGTTACTTGGGGTATGCTTTGTACCACTTCGAATTGTATACACAATATGAATTCTAAAAGTACATGTTCAAATATTATTATTATATATGTGAAAGTCGAGGATTAAATTAAATATAGAAAGTATTGAGATCTAGTTAGCCTTTAAAGTTTTTATTAGAAAATGCTGAATATGAATGCTATAATTACAAATGTAATGTTTTATAAATAACTTGTCAAAGTTTGATATTCATAAGTTCAAAAATAGCTTGAATGGAAAAGAGCTCGATTTCATAAAAATACAGTTTTGGTCAGTTAATAAGATTTATTTTGTAAAGAATTTTCGAATAAAGAAATTCTTGCTGGTATAACAGAAATCTTAGATGATCAGTGTCTTTTACTGGTCAATATTAACAACTAGACGGCCGAAATTTATGGATGAAGAACAGACGACAATTGGTCGTTAATTACACTGAAAAATATTAATGAAATTTATTTTCAATTGGTTCATCATTCTCCAGATTTAGCATTGTCAGGACATTGCTTGTTTCCAAAATACAAAAACGTTTTAAGGCTTGAAGAAGGATGAAAGATTTTCGGCGCTTCACAAACGATCTGCTAAATGTGAGAGTCTAAAAGGAAATTGTGTTGAATATATAAAATTTTGTTTCGAAATATTGTGTCGCTTTATATCGTTAGCTGTCTACTTATCAATACTTCTTTGTTTATTTAAATATAGTAGACAATCTATTATACATATATGAATTACCATATGTATGTATATTATCGTCCATATTAGTTCGGACAACTAGTGAAATTTAGTAAACTCTTCTAAAAAATAATATAGTTGCATTTAAATATAAATAATATATTTACACTATGTTCTTTATGAGATTTATAATCAATTGCCAGCAAATATGTATATCTATTAGAGCACCTACAAATAACTATTACATTTTATGACTCATTGTGTTAATTCCAGGAATAATCCGTACCGCTATAAATACGATTATTTTTGAGATAATATTGCAAGTAAAAAATTTGGGAAATTTCACTTGCCCTCACCCCAAAGAGTCTTGTGTACCCAAATATGCATTAGTTTTCAAATAAACTTGCTAGCGTGCGCATCACTCACTGATAAGATTGTATTACTTATGTGAGCTTCTTAAAATGCCGAGAGGAAAATCAATCAGTTTAGAAAAATTTTCTGTAATTATAGCTTTTCATCAAGAAGTTTATTCAGTGCGTCAAATTTCCGAAAAGACACATGTTAATAAATTAACTGTTAGTGATATCATTCGACGACATCAACGCACGGGCAGTTTAATAGATCCGGCACGTTTAGGTTGTCAGCGCCGACGATGAGCGAAAAAAATTGCTGAGTAAACGACATAGGAGATTGACAGCACTCGAAATCGGCGAAGAAATGAATCGTGGTCGAGCAAAAAAAATTTCTGCTGCTTTGGAAAAAGATGATTAAAAGCTGCAAATCTTCACGGTCGCATTGCTCTAAGAAAACCCTTAGTTCGACGAGGAAACAAGCGAAAACGACAACAATGGGCAGAAACACACTGAGATTGAATACTGGATGACTGGAAAAGGGTCTTATGGACTGATGAATTAAAGTTTGAAGTGTTTGGAAAATCAAGGTGTAATTTTGTAATAAGTGCGAGTGGTCAAAGAATGCTGCGGGATTGTATAGTCCCAAGTCAAACAAGGAAGAAGTTCTGTGCTTGTTTGGGGTTGTTTTTGCTACGCCGACACAGGGGACTTTTGTTTTGACGAATAAATAAATTGTTTTCAGTCCGCTTTATATAATAGGTATGTGTTTTAAGATAGGAGTCCGACGAGGTAGAGGAATTTTATTGCCTGAAGGACATTACGTGTAAACTGTCTGAAAACAAAACGACTGAAAACTCAAAACAAAGTAGGTCTTCATTCCCCTAGCGGAGTTAATCATTAATGAGTTTCATACAGGAAATAAAATGTACATGTAAAAGTATAGGACCGTAAATATAAAGTAGAACACTAAATAAAATGAAACACGTATTAGATCGATATAATAAAATAATACGTATTTTATTTCTTAAGTTTAATACGGAATTATTATAAAGTAACGGCATACAGTAGCAAACTTAATAGAAAGTAGAAAGTGTATCAGTCCATGGAATATAAGAAAAATCCAAATTTTAATAACAAAATAGGGGCATTTGAACTAAAAATATAAAAAATGATAATAATAGAGAAAATTCTGAAGAATTCTAATAATAGTATAGGAAAACCAGCTTTTAAATTCGAGATTTTAGAAAGAACTGAGGAAGAAAACGCAACATAATCTTAACACAGACGAAAGTGGAAAGATATATTAGTCAAAGTAATATAAAAACCGAACGAATAGTAACAAAATGTGTAATAAGGTTGTAATAGGTGCTCAACCAAGTTCTCGCTGTCGATTGTGACATAACCAAAACGTCATGAACCAAGCTTAGACAGATGGTAAACAAACCGCTTTGACACAATAGTGATTTTGTTTTTGCATCATATACTTTTGGTTGTGCGAAAATGTCTGATTTTGTGCCAAATAATCGTCATTTGCGGGAAGTGTTGCTTTTCTTCTTTCATTCGAAGAAAACGGCGGCTGAAGCGCATCGAGAACTCCAAAAAGTTTACGGAGATGCTGCCCTAAGTGAAACAACGTGCCGTGATTGGTTCCGTCGCTTCAAAGACGGTGATTTCGATGTTGACAAAAGTTGACGAAGTTACCCTCCAAGCCATTTCCCAGTGATTGCATGCATTGGGGATGATTCGAAAACAAGGAACTTGGGTTCCTTATGATTTGAAGCCAAGAGACGTTGAGCGTCGCTTTTTCGCCTGTGAACAACTGCTCCAGCGGCAAAAAAGGAAGATTTTTCTTCATCGCATCGTTACGGGTGATGAAAAATGGATTCATTACAGCAACCCAAAGAGCATAAAATCATGGGGACTGCCCGGTCATGCTTCTACGTCGTCGAGTCGGCCAAATATTCACGTGTGTATTTGGTGGGACCAGGGAAGTGTTATTTATTATGAGCTGTTGAAACTGAACGAAACCATCACTGGGGAACGGTATCGAACTCAATTGATGCGATTGAGCCGACCACTGCGCGAAAAGCGGCCACAATACGAGCAAAGGCACGAAAAAGTGATTCTACAGCATGACAACGCTTGGCCTCACGTTGCCAAACCCGTTGAAACCTACTTAGAAACGGTCAAATGGGAGGTCCTACCCCACCCGCCATATTCCCCAGATATTGCGCCGTCCGATTATTACTTGGCACATGGTCTGGCTAATCAGCAGTTCCGCTCATATGAAGACATCCCGAAATGGCTTGATTCGTGGACAGCCTCAAAAGACGAACACTTCTACCGTGACCGTATTCGAGCTCTGCCAGAAAGATGGGAAAAAGTTTCCGCTAGGGATGGGCAATATTTTGAATGATTCTTTTGTAAACATTTTTTCACAATAAAGTTGCATTTTTATCAAAAAAACAGCGAGAACATAGTTGCGCACCTAATATATCTAAATGAATATAAGAATATCGAGCCGAATAGATTCTTATCCAATTTATTAATAATACATGTAGAATAAAACACACTAATCTACTATCAATAAAAATAATAAGTCAGTGATTATGCATTTATGTATAAAAATATAAGGGACCTAAATGATCTAATTGAAACAAAATAAATTAAAGTAAATTCATTACGAATGTAGCTGTTCATATCTATTTCGGGAATAGCAAACAAAAAAAAAATTTTTTATTATCGAAAATAGTTTTATTGCTTTTCAAAATATCCTTGAATTGATTTTCAAAATTTACTTTTGCAATCGTTTAAACTAATCCGAAAAGTATTACTGCCACTGTGAAGGCGGTATCTCCAAAATATGAGTATTGAATGCCTCAACTGCCTTTTCCGGCGTAGAAAACCGTTGACCACGAAATTTATTCCTCACGTGTGGGAACAAAAAGAAGTCACAGGGTGCTAGATCAGGGTTGTACGGCGGATGGCTCATCAATTCAATGTTTTGCCCGGTCAAATATTCAATTGTTTGAACCGTCCTGTAAGAACAAGCATTGTCATAGTGGAGAATGATCTATCGTTTTCGATCTGATTTCCTTATTTCTTCAAAAACTTTCGGCAAGCAAATAGTTGTGTACCATTCAGAATTGACCGTTCTACAACTCTCTAAAGGCACGGTTGCAACGTGACTGGTTTTTCAGAAAAAAAAGGCGACCATTTGTTTTGATGTGCTTCGAGCGCGAACAATTTTTGTTGGTTTTGGCTCATCTTGGAATATCCACACAGTCTACTGCTGTTTACTATCGGGCCCACACGTATAGATCCAAAATACATCACCTATGACGACTTTATAAATGTTCTTTGAAGCACCGCCATTATATTTTTTGTGCATTTCTTGGCACCAATTGACGCGAGTCGTTTTTTGAGCGGTTGTCAAATTGCGTGGTACCCAACGTGAACATAGCTTCCTAACAACTAAATGTGCATGCAGAATCTTATGCAAGCTGGTGTTACTAATACCTAGAGATGCCTCGATCTCACGGTATGTCCATGATGGTCTTGCTTTATCATTTCAGACACTGCATTAATATTTTCCGACACAACAACTTTTGCGAGACGACCTTCGGGAAATTCATCATCCAAAGAACGCCGTTCAAGTTTGAATTCACTATGCCAACGATATACTGTAGTTTTCGGTGGTGCTTCATCACCATATAAAGAATTCAGCTCGTCGATGCATTCTTGTTGAGATAATCCACGCCGAAAGTTATGAAAAATAATTTCACGAAAATGTTCGTGAGTTAATTCCATTTTTTCGCTGACATAAATTTTCAAGTTACTGTTAACAGTAGAAGTAGTGGCCGGATGATAAAATTGTCAAGGTAAATATATTATCAAAAATGACAAACTTGACGATGCAATCATCAGATCGGAGGCAACACTAACAGTGTTGCCAATTCCCGAAATATAAGCAAATACCCTCATATAATGTACATATATATATATATATATATATTTAGTGATTTGTGTTACTTAAACATGTTCGAAATAAAAAAAATCAATTCATGACAGAGATAATATATAGTTTACGTAATTTTACTCCATAACCTATGCTATCAAAGAATTAAGAGACGTCCACATAGACACATATTCGATACATCAACCATACAAGTAGAGTTATTAGTTGATAATCATATCATGATATCACAAATTTGACAATAAAGAAACATACGAGTATGTTCAAAAAATCACAAAAATATAAATACAATTTTTCATCTGACTATTCACAAATACAATTAATAATAATCATCAACGTAATAGAAAATTCTAAACTGTCTACTCTACCTAAATTGAAAACTGATTTGAATTTAGTTCAGGAATTCATGAAATAGGTCCAAATACTTATAAACCCTTTTTTGCGGGCGATTATAATACTCGAACGATTATATTTTCAAATACATGAAGGGGATGTCATGATAGATTCAATAGAAGGTTTTGACCAAACTAACAAAAACATAAGGTTTGATATTTTTATTACCATATGTTTCACTTCTGGACATTGATTATCGTCAGCTTTAATTGAGCTGTAGCCGAAGAAAGACTAGCAGAAATCTACTCCAAATAACTAAATACAAGTTTAATGTACATATATTGATCCAACACAAGTAACAAAAACATGTAAGTATTAGTATAAAACATAGTAATATGATATGAAGCAGAATTTTACAGTTTCTGATAATGAAAAAGTATACACAACGATCTACTTCTACTTAAATAAAATTATTCCCTGAAATTGGGTAGTTTCGTCAAATTAGTACTTCAATTCAAACAAGTGCTTAGGTACGTTCTTGATGTCATATCATCAACGTTAGAAACTTGCAGTCCTACTTATTAGTAGGAATAATAAATTATAATAATTATAATAATAAATTAGTAGAAATAAGTGCTATTATAGTATTCTATAATAGCACTTATTTCTGAGTGGAAATGAGTAAAGATAAAGGTTCTCCTAATATTAATTAAATCGCAATACAACTTAAAAATACAACTCTATTTAGAGAAATGAATTAGGAATTTACTTTTGACGGGCGCCAGAGGTACGTTAATTTCGTCGATGTTTGTATACGTAAATATGTCATAAAAATTGTGTAAATCACACACATCTGAACTAGAATAAAATAACAAATGTAGCTAGGCCAGAATAAGTTTCGAGACGGTTACTTTAATTTCTGACATTTCCTTGGTGCACATAATATTTAATAACCGCAGTATTAAAATAACAGGATATTCGAAGTTTATTATAATAGTTTATGTAAATGCACTGCATTGATGACTTCGTTTTGTGGTTCCATCAAAGTGTATGCTATCTATTTCAACACATAATAAAACCTTCATTTTAAAGATACAGATCTCTGTTTATCAGCAGTTTGTCTACAATGGCAAGAAACATCTGGGACAATGGTACTCATTATTTTGCTTAATTGAAATTACTATTACTAGAGTAAGAATAGAGAAGAGGACAGTGAGAATAAGAAAGGTTCATCTTCATTTTTTACAGTATATCAGCATACTACTTTGTCCATAGCCTGGCTGATTTCGACAAAAGCTACAGATATCAATATCTTTGGGAATTTAAGTTGTATATTTTGTTCGCAACTCTATAATTTTGTTCAAGGGTACTATATTTAATTCTAAATACAAATTTATATTCTTGTATAATACCCTTTTCGTTAATTATCTCCTAATATATATTATACTTTTTAGAAACATGGTCAGTAAAGATAGCAGGCATTGCAATTGCATTTGCTAAATATTCATCACATGTACTCAGCCTTAAGATATAGAATTATCACAAAAAACAAAAGTCTAAAAGAAATTGTCGGATAAGCTAAAACATAAAACTACTTAAAAAGTAGTTAAGAATACAATTCTTTGAGATAAATATCAATTGTAAGTATACAAAGAAACAAAACATCACAAAATTTAAAAAATAAGAACTGCAATATTACAAATTTTAATACAATTCATATTTATAGCTATTTTTCTAGGGGTGAAAGGCATCAAAAAGTAATGAAGCGAATTGCATAAGGCTCCTTTCAATACTCTCCGAATTGTTAGAAAAGCTCGTCCTAAATGTTTGAATCAATATCTATAGAAACAACACATACCTTACCACTAACTTCGATTCAGGCTCCAGCATAGGATAGCTGAGCAATTTTACCGTGCAATAAATTAAACTGGTTATGACAGTAAGTTAAAGATAAAATACTGCGCTGTAACATTTCTTCTTCTTGATAGGAAGTAAATTTTCAAAGAAAATGCTAGTGCGTTCATGTTGCCAGTTGCTAGAACCATCTTAAAATTCTAGTGCACAATTAGATTTCAAAATTTCTATGAATGGTAATTGATGTACATACCTTGGTTTGTACGTAACTATCTTGTAGAGAGAGAAGTACAAAAAGTGTACATGAATTGTTGAAATTGAAGCATATTGTAATACAAAGTTAAGACTTTATAAGATTATACTCTGACTAATACTGTTATTGGGTTATTTCGAAATTAATTCGTGAGAATTAGTGTTTTCAATCAGCCGACTTCATTCTAAAACCTGCTGTCATGATATATTTGAACAGCTTACATTTCAAGGTTTACCAATTTACAAAAAAAAGTTTTTAATTTTCTTTTTGTGATTTTCTCTGTTATTATCGAAAAAGTAAGAAAGTAGGAGAAACAAGAGACAAGTTATGTGAAGTAAATAGAGAAGATATTTTAACAAAGCGCCAGTGAAAAACAGGTTTGCAAAATTTCATTCTTGTAATTTCGTTGTCAAAGATAAACATCGTTTTGGAAAGCCAGTTGAAGCTGAGGACAAATTAAAGGTATTGTTTGAATTAAACCGCAGAATAATAGTTCTAGTTAAATTTGTCGACCTCGACCGTTTATAATTATGTGGAACTACTTGCTATCAAAGTTGGATATGTGGGTTTCACATTTTCTCAAAGAAACATATTTGCTCCGTCGCATTGATGTCTATTTTCTACTAAAATGTGAAGAAAATGATCCATTTTTGGAGCGAGTCATGACAGGGGAACAAAAAACGGTTTGTTTAAAATAATATTGAATGCAAACGATCATAGAACAGAAGCTAATGAGCGAGCTCAGAGTACTTCGAAAGCCATTTTTTTTAAAGAATAATGCTGTCTGTTTGATGTCGTCTCAAGGGAATCTTTTTTTTTTGAGCTTATATCAGATAATTTCACAATTAATTTGGAAGTCTATTGACACCAATTGGAGAAATTAAGTGGTTCCATGAAATATCGGCCAGAATCGTTTACATAAAATGTATAGTTTGTCACTAGGTCGGCGCTAGACCTCATACAAGTTTGGACTCTCGTCAAAAGCTGTTATAGCTTGGATGGTATATGGCGATGCATTCACTATATTCACCAGATCTGATACTCTCCTATTATGACTTGTTCTGATATTTATAGCATTACATTGTTGGAAATACATTTATTTTCCATTTTGAATAGAAGGATAGAGAACAGAAATTAATATTAGTACCCCATACTTTACGGAAAATAGTGATTGGAATGAAAATCGACTTTTGATAAAAAAGGCAGACCAATGAAGAACTTTTGCAGTGGTTTCCAAAATCAGAGTGATATAGTAATAACAAAGATTACAGTTGTTGAACGATCTGGAAAGAACGAACGAAAAAAAGGCACTGGAAATTATAGTCTGTGAAGTCTCTGTACATAAGACGAAACGAGGAAGATATAGAAAAAAGTGGGAAGAGGTGTATTGGAAAGACAATTAAAAACTGAACGAAAAAACTCAAAGACGGACAGGTGTGAAAGAAAGTCATCTAACGATGGACCTAAATGGTCTGTAAATGCGTTTGAAAATGAAAAACAGTTTCATCAATCTACAGTGAAACTGAAAGATTCAATAAAAATTATGAAAGCAAAATAGCATCAAGTCCTAACCTTTTAGCGAGTGATTTATTTAATTACAATAATAAAGTACAACTTTCAAGATAATTTATGAAAGCCAAGACATCTGATGATAAAATATGGTCAACAAATAAATTCCATGTCAACAAACTTATTGTAGTATACTGTGCAGATAATAATTAAATATTATATCTTCTCATTGGTACGTAAGTTTCAGATGTAAGTCTAACCATAAGATTTAGTTATTGTTCCAAGAAGTACAATATTTAATCAATTACATATGCTAGAGCTAGCAAAACTCCAGATTTTGTATTAAAACTATAATAATTGACAGAGCTTAAATTGAATTTATAGATGTTTTATTACTAATACTTATTAAGAATATGAGTATTTCATAAACTTACAATAAAATATTTAAAGTAAAGCAGTAGATATATTCTGAACATACTTACTTAGTTTGTACTTGGTCTTTAATGTTAAAATACTTAAAACCTTGGGAGCATCTAACAAAATATGTGAATATGCTTCTTTATAATAAACGGTTTAGGCACATAATAGCCTTGGAAGTAACCTAATCATTATCATTGGTGATTATGGTAATCGACTTAAACAAATTTAGAGGTTTTTGTACTAGTATTCGCTTTTAGCTTAATTATTATTATACAAAGATCGTCTCAAGTACGAATCGGATCCGTATCTCCACTCAAAACCGCGTCGAACTCATTAATTAACGCATGTCTCTATACACAAGCGCACCCACACTTACAGAGTTTGCCTGCACATCTCCGGTGATTCCCAACTGTGCCGTAAAACACTGTGCCGTAGTCATTGGCGAAATCACGCTCGCTCTTTCTTTCACACACACACGCATATACGCGTACTCATATTTACTTTCGTTAATAATTCCTTCTCACAGACAGCTACGGTACTGGGAATTTTAACGGTTTCCTCGAATTATGCTTAGGAAAACCTGTTAATCATACCCGACGCTTACTCAACGCTACCTACATTTTCGAGGGAGTTTCTGTTACTTACTTATTGTTAGCGGAAAACCGAACCGAGTTTAAGTTGTTCGAAGCTGTTTCACAATGTGAGCCGTTGAAAATGGAGAAATCAATTTGGGTGAATGACACGTTGATGTTGAGTAAAGGGGATCTGGAAATTTTTAGAAATTTCATTCCGGAGATAGAATTAAATGCAGTAATAAAGAATCTATCTGTAATCTGTTATTAGAATTGTTATTGTGAATTCCAAAAAGATGTCAACAACGTTTTTGAAGTTTGTGAGAAAATGTTAAAAAAATGAAGAACAATATTTATTTATTATATCAATGAAAAAAATTATGTACACAAAATTTGTTTGAATGTAGGTCAAAGCTGTTAATCTTGAACGACAGAATATGGTACATATTTAATAACATCTGAATGATTGCCTTGTAGAAATATTGCAAACATCTGCAAATACATACAAAGCTTAATTAATAGTTTATAATAACGCGACATCTTAACATATGTATATAGCAAAATTATCGGTTGATTTTTCGAAAGATAAAGTTATTAAAGTTTTGACACATCGCTATATCTATGCTGCCGCTTCGACCTTTTCCTTACTTAAAAAAATATGTATTGAATGGAAATTTTTCCACTGAAGAAGATTCATTATGAAATTATGACAAACTTTGAGAGCCTATCTTCAGAAACCAGGTTAGATGTATTTAAAAGGTGTAATATCCAACATTATATTGATATCCAAAGGGGTTACTTCAAACGCATTTAGTACAATTTCAGTCATATGTGTATTAATACAACAATTTGCTGAACTGACTCTGGTAAAAATTTCATATTGATTATCATTGAATTTCGAAGCTATTGTTCGTGATGTGTATTGTGACACAAAATATGTTCTTGTATGTTTATGACGCACTATTTTCAATTTATGGTACATTGGTTGAATATATTGTCAGTACTTATTCATTTTTATGCTTTCGCAATTGGGTAAGAAGATATAAACAATTGAAACGTGTATACTCCTACCGAACCGTTGTCAATATTTTCTGTGGTTGAAGTGGATGCCCTGGAGTATATATTGGAGTTTCGGGCTTATCTAACTATTAGGACGTTTTTCTACGATTACCGAATAACATTCATTTTTCATCACTTGTCGTCAATTGACATATGCTTCCTATGCAACATTTTTCAATGACTCCTTAGAAATACTATTCTAAAACTAAGTACATTCGTTGTCGAAAAGAATCCCTTAGAGATTGTGTTTTTCAATTATAATACAACATAATAATATTATTATTTCTAATACTTCCGTAAACTTATCTGGATAATATATATCAAACACTGATTATTTAGATATAAATATGATACAAACAAATATTTACTTACTTACTTAATCCTTACTTCTATACCTTTCGATGTCGAGTCATACTGGAGTTGAGTCCTCCGCTTCCCCTCCCCATATCTCCCTCCACTTTCCTCTGTTGCTCGCCAAAGCGTTTATGTTCTCCCATCCTACTCCCCTCTTCTCCGCCGCACTTCATCCTTCCACGTTCTTCTCGGTCTACCCCTTTTCCTCTTTCCAATCTCCCTGGCCTCAGCTGACCCTGTTCTATCGTCGTTTCTATTGGGATTATGTTTAAATTTTCCCTAAATACCTGGTTCCTAATTTTATCCATTCTCGTTTTCCCCTCTATTTTTCTCAGGAATCTCATCTCTGTGCTTGTAAGTCTATTCCTCTGCCTCTGTGTTGTTGTCCAAGATTCGCACGCGTATGTCATTGTCGATTTTACAACTTTTCTAATTATTTCCGTTTTTACCTGTCTTGATATTTCTTTCTTGTTTAGGAAGCTGTTCTATATCCTGTTATATAACCTACCTGTCTTTGCTATTCCTTCCTTGTTTATTATCACGCCTAAGTATGTGAATCTGTCCACCTGCTCTATTATCTCGCTATCTATCTGTATCCTCTGCTTCTCCTTCCGCGCTCCAATTATCAATGTTCTAGTTTTCTGTTTATTTATTTTCATATTTAGTTTCTTCAGTTCTTCGTTAATAATAGTAACATTTCTTTGCAGCTGTTTCTCTGTTCCCCCTATTATCACCATGTCATCCGCATAACATAGTACCGTCAAGCGTACGCATTTTAATCTCCAGTATCCCACTGGATATACCTCCAGGCTATCTCTACTCTGCTTAATTGCTTCATCTAGAACCAAGTTAAAATCCAATGGGCTCAGAATGCATCCCTGTCTCAGTCCAATTCTGTTAGTAAATGGTTTGGATTTTTCATTTCTTATTCTTATGTAACTCTCAGTTTTTTCGTAGAGACTTTGTATGTTTTGTATTAGCCCCCTTTCTATTCCTCTACTCCTTAATATTCTCCAAACATCTTCTCTTCTCACTCTGTCAAATGCCTTCTCCATGTCAATAAAACAAGCATGTATCCGTCCTCCAGATCTAACCGCCCTCTCTGACAGTAGCCCGAGGACAAATATCTGGTGGTTTGTTCCTCTTTCCTTTCTAAACCCACTTTCGCTCTCCTCCAGCTCGTTCTCTAAACTACTTCTAAGTCTATGATCCAATATTCTGGCATCTATTTTTTCGACCACGTTACCAAGCTTTATACCTCTTAAGTTTGCACAGTTCATGCTATTCCCCTTTTTGTATATCGCTATTATGGTGCCTATCTACCAATCTGAATATACTTTATGTTCCATTCTTGCCTGATTCATAATTTCCAAAAGTTCTTGTCTTCTCTCCTGGTTCATATATTTTATCACGTCCCGGTGCTGTACCCATCCTCATCCTCCGCATTGCTTCTATTAATTCTTCCTCCCTTATTTTGTCAGTCTGTCCACTCTCTTCCTTTGTCATATTTTGCTGTTCCTTATTTTGGTAGTCTCTCAGAACGTCTGTTTCGTCCTCCTCCAATAGTTCCTCGAAGTATTCCCACCATCTTCCCATAATATCCTCTTCTTTTGTAAGTACTTTTCCACTTCTATTCCTCACATTCCTCAACATATTCGCTCTCGGCCTTCTCATTTGTTTAAGTGCATTGTAAAACAGCTTCTGATTTTCTTTAAACGCTTTTGCTAGTTTGTTCCCGAAGTCTATCCATTTTTTTCTTTACTCTTCTTTATCGCCTTTTTATCTTCTATCCGTTTCCGCTTGTATTCGTCATAGTTTTTCTGCGATCCATCTGTCAGGTATCTCTTCCACATCTGTTTCTTATCTTTCACAATTCTTTGTATTTCTTCTGTCCACCAGGCTGTTCTTTTTCTCGGACCATTACTAATTTTTGTAGCCCCACAACTTTCCCCCGCTGCCCTTATTAAACTTTGTTTGTATTCCAGCCATCTCTTTTCCAGCTGTTGATATCCTGTTCCATTTCCTCTATGTATCCTCAATTGTCTCTGGTATTCCTCTTTAACCTTTTCCACTCTTAATCTGTAGCTTCTAATCTTTTCCTTGCTTATTCTCCTCTTATCCCCTCCTTGCTCTTCATAATCCATTTTCATATCCATTCTGACCATATAGTGGTCGATATCTGTTTCTGCACCTCTCTTCACTTTTACGCCGTTTACCAGGTTCCACATGCTCTTACTGACCAGATAGTAGTCTATAATTGAGCGTTCCCCTCTGCTCCTGACTTCCCTTGTATATTTGTGCACATCTTTATGGTTAAATTTGGAATTTCCTATTATTAAATCATTTTCCATGCTCAAGTTAATGATTCGTGTCCCATTATCATTCAGTATATCTTCCCCCTCCCGGCCCAGCCACCTTTCTATTCCTTGATTATTTCTTCTCACTCTACCATTTAGGTCTCCCATTACTACTATATTATTATTCTCTGTTATCTATTGTCTCTTGTAGTTTTTCAAAAAATAAGTTTTTCTCTTCATTTAATGCATTTCCGCTTGGTGCATAAGTTACTATAAATAGTACTTTTCTTGTTTGTGTAATATTTCCAGTACCATAATTCTTTCATTCACCATTTTAACATCTATAATGCTGTTTTTATAGTTTGGGCTTACTATTATCGCCACCCCCGTTTGTGCTACTGTCAACAAGAAAGAAGAACCCCCAACAGAACCAGAAATTCCTGTCAAAGGTATTCCCGATTTTTGGTTGATTGTTTTTAAACATGTTGAAATATTATCGGAAATGGTTCAAGAGCATGATGAACCTATTTTAAAACATTTGGTTGATATTAAAACAATATTCATTGAGAAACCTATGGGTTTTGTATTGGAATTTCATTTTGAAGCAAATGAATATTTCACAAATACTGTCTTAACTAAAGAATATGACATGAAATGTATACCAGATGATGAAGACAAACAAATATATTCTAGGTAAATTTGATGGAACCTGTGGTTGACTAAATAACTTTTGACTAAATGAAATATAGCCTCCTTCCACATTAATTTTCGTATTCTGTGTACGTATGTATGTCGTTATCAGCAGATAATTAAATAGGGTCGCCCCTGGAAACCACGGCAAAAACCCGCACGAAACAAATTCCGTGCACGATCTGTACCATCGAAAGCCAAAACACAATGTGCGTCTTGGCTTTCATTGGATCATTCTTTGAATTCATCCAGGCTCCTTTTTTCTGTCTAATAGGATGTTGGTGTTGATCAATTAATAGAGGAAAATTAAGTTACTTGACTGAAAGTTTTAATTTTGAAAAAAGTACACATAAATAATATCCACCACGATGTGGATAAGTTGTATTTTATCCCCTCATTTACACCAAAGTGTAATTTACATGCTTTTTTATTGATTATTTGTAAGGCGTTTAAATTTAGAATTTAAGAACTTTTTCTCATTTTAATGTGAATTCAATTTGTTTATTATATTAAAATTAACCTCTCTCGTCTAACACGAAAATCCAACTGACGTGAATAACCGCAAACCATCATATCCACCAAACAAAAATTTTTGGGATTAGGACTACAAGAGGACTACACTGGACATGTGTAATATATAAGTTACATATGTCCCGAAAAATCAATAAATCAGCGAATTCTAAACATATTAATAATAAACATATTTTTCACTTTTTTTCAGGTTATATATATATATATATATATATATATATATATATATATATATATATATATAATATGCAACGAACCCAAAGTGCAGACATATATTTTTTTTATTTCATTACGTTTGTATATATTATTTTGTAAATATGGTACAATAGCGATTACTAATGTATAAAATCGGTGCAATTCATACATATATTTAAGTTTAAAACTGAATATATAAATATCTAACATATTTTCTACAGCACGTTAACTAAATTTTCTTCTTGACGCTAACTGCACGGAGCGGTTATATCATAACTTACTAAAACAATTAGTTTCAACACTAGTGAGCTTTATAAGTTGAATGAGCTGAACACGTAGAAAATAATAAAACTCCAATTTCGTGTATTCTCTCGGCGAACTAGTTTCTTTTTCTTTTTCGATATAATCCGTTTCATAATAACGAAATTTTATAGGCCACTGCATCCCGAGCTATAAAAACCTTTGTATACATATATCAAAGTTTAGAAACTTTGAGATGTCAGCTGTGCTTTTACGACGATATTTTCTTTAGAGTTTCAAGGGCCTCGGAAAAGAATGATGTCTTCATTTGTGGAAAGTGATGTCATTTATCACTGCGCTATCATTAATTGTTGAAAATAACGCGATATTTTCCAAACTAAAATTTATGCATTCATTAAAGAAGTGAAAAAGATGTTAAGATTTATTTCCAGAAACTATTAACAAAACTTGAAAAAAAGTGAAAAATATGTTTATTATTAATATGTTTAGAATTCGCTGATTTATTGATTTTTCGGGACATATGTAACTTATATATTACACATGTCCAGTGTAGTCCTCTTGTAGTCCTAATCCCAAAAATTTTTGTTTGGTGGATATGATGGTTTATGGTTATTCATGTCAGTGAATATATATATATATATATATATATATATATATATATATATATATATATATATATATATATATATATATATATATATATATATATATATATATATGTATATATATATACGTGGGTTGTCTTTTAAGTGTTGCAAATAAAAGTGGAATAAAGTAGTAGATAGTTTTTAAAGAGTATTCTCCACGAAGATTAATGCACTTTTGCATGCGCTCGAACCAACTCTGGACGTAGTTGTTCAATTCATTTGTTGGTACAGTCAAAATTTCGTTTTCGAAGCCATTGACAAATGTCGGGATCATTTTTTGGTGGCTTTTCTTCACCTTGAAACAGCCAAACAGACGACTGGCGTTTATTTTCTTGTTCGTATGAGTAAATGAGTAAAATGATGACGAATCTTATCACCACTGACAATGTTTTACACGTTGTTAGATTTTCCGGTGTCGAAGCTATTTAGAGTTTTTTGACACCTATTCACCCTAGCTACTTTCTGCTCTTTGGTCAACAGATGCGGTATCCAACGTGACACTATTTTTTTACACACAATTCTTTATGAAAATTTTTTGAAATGAGGTCTTTGAAATACCCAATAATGCTACAATTTGGCGATATGTCACGTGTCGATCTTCGTGAATGATCTTACGCACAGCAACGAATCATCCTAAGTGACTGCCGTTTTTGGTGAACCTGCTCTTGGATTGTCGTTAAGACTAATCCGTTCACGTTTGAATTCTCCATACCAACGAGAAATTGTTGACCGATGTGGTGCTTCATTGCCGAAAACAGAAATCAACTTGGCGAGGCAATTGAGGTAATTTTCTTTGAAAATTATAAAAGAATATTCCGCGAAATGGGTTAATTCCATTTTTCAACAAACTTGTCAACTTTGACACTTCGTTGTAGCTACAACACCACACGTATCGTATTGAAGCTTTGGAATTAGTTTAACTCAAGCTATAGGTTAATTTTTAGTACTGGCATTTGATTAGTGGCGCCCTCTATGTCACACTATGCAAAACTTAAAAGACTTCCCACGTACATATTCATGATCATACAAGTTTTTGTGTAAGATTTTATATATTAGGTATTAGCTTTAATAAAAATATTTTATAAACTTAAAAGAAGATAGTTTTAAATATTTTGTATTCCAGTGATTTTTAAGATTGAGAGTCATTACTCTAATCCAAATCCACTCGACAAACGAAATATTTATGTGAGCCTTTACTCAACCGATATATAGTTGACATTCCTAAGTTATTATTGCACCCTCATTCATAATTGCAAGCAACTCATTGCTCAATTTTCGTATAACGAAACATTGCTTCGCTCGAGATTGGATTTGTTTTTCGTTTCGGTTATATAATGTAAACAAGGACTTTGCTGATATGGTAACGCGGTTACACGCACGAGGTTCACTGTTTATATGTTTACCGTAATTATGTATTATTCATACTAAATATTCTCTAAATTCAATAACACCATAAAACTTATAGCAAGTAACCAAAAGACCTTGAATATAGCGTAAAATTATTAAATGACAAAATAGTTATCGTACCACACAGGTTATTGCTGGAGAGGTAGTGCAAGTACGATTAAGAATGCACGAGAAAATAGTCGAACAAGTAGCAGAATTGATTTAATTAAAGAAGACCAAATAATACCATTCCATCAAGATTTAATCATTAGCAAAATATCGGATTTGTTAACAAAAAGAAATCAGGAATATAACAAAGATGTCTACAAATTTATACACTTATGTTAAAAAAACAAGATGCATCAATGCAATGCGAATGACTAATGCCAGCAAATATTACAAATATACCCTATTGCTAATATGATTATTACCTAACGAATAGGTGTCAAATATCAAATAACATTTTTAAATCATTTATTTCACATTCAATAATATCAGCTTGCACACTGTACTCGTCTTACTACATATCTACCCTTGCCGTTATACAGAAGCATCATAACCGGACATGATTACTCATACTATTAGTCTTGTTACTTGTTACTTTCGAATTATACAGTTATATACACGTGTGTAAGAAACAATAATTTTACACAGTTACATACATTTCTGAAAATAAGTTTTTGAATTATCACTTTTGATCGTTATCTTCTATTTGCATTCATCGACTTCTTGCCAGCGTGACAGCAATTTGTATATATCATTTTTAAAAAATGCCTTTGGTATCTTCTTGGTTTTTTAATTTTTTACCCGGCAAAAATTTCGTAAGGACAGAAGCAAATGATAATCGGAGAGTTCTAGGCCCGAGGACTGTGGTGGATGCAACGGAATTTCCTAGCCTATCTTTGAGAGTTTCCGACGAGTCCTTAAAGCAGTATGTGGCCTGGCATTGTCATGAAGCAGTATGATGTCCTTCCTATTGAACATCGCCGGCCTCTTTTCTCGGAATGCTGTTTTTAAATTATCCAGTTACTAATAGTACCACTCCGAATTTACACTTTCCTTTGATTTAAACAGTTCAAAATGTCTTGGCCCTCGAATGTTCCACCATATACACGACATTCTCTTACTCAAACTCAACTTCGGTTTAGAGGTAAAGGGGGCAGGTTTTTCGGATTCGCAATATGGCTTTTTCCTTACGATGTTTTCATAGTTAATCCACTTTCCAGCCTAGTTATCGTCCCGTTCAGAAAGGGTTCTATTTCGTTCCGTGCAAGCAGAGATGTGCATATGTGACTCGATCATTCAACTTATTCTCATTTAACTCATTTGACACTCATCTCGAATATTTCCACACCAATCCTAGTTTCCGACTATGGTCCGAAATTGTTTATTGAGTTGAATCAAGCCTCTTCGGAATCTCCGGTGTTCTCGAAAATGGATTTTGCTCTAACATGATCTTGACAATATCGTCGCAGACACAGATGGTCGCCCAGAGTATGACTTACCAGAAAGGGCAAAATCACCTATTTAAAATTTTTCGAACCGTCTTCTCCATGTTCTATCAGAAACTGTATCTTCACCAAACACTTTCAATAAATTTCTAAAAACTTCTGTAGCACTTCTTCCTCGTTGAAATTCTTACAAAATACTGTGGCATAAAGGAACTTGATCAGTAGCCATGAGCACATAATCGTGTCTCACTTAATACTAACATGAATCATCTTCTTTTTAGTTCATTTGCTAGGTAAGCGTGTATACATTGATGATTGAAAGACGGGGCCAAATATGCGTCAGATGAATATGCGCATACTTGTTGAAGCTTGTTGTAATCGGAACAGGCAGAACTTTCCGGTACACCTAATATATCCCGTTTGTAAGTATATTCCAAATCTTTATATGTATAACTATATCTTATAACAAAGTGAACGTTCTAGGAAACTTAGCAATAAAGTTCTGAAAATTCACGTTATTTGCCAAATTTATTTTCAACAGGCTATTACATCTTTGAACAAATAGACACTTTGTTAAAAGGAAAATAGTTTCTTACTGAAAAAGAGATTAAAGGTACTATGAAAATCTTCATTAACTTATAGTTCATTTTTTTAATAATATTTATGATGTTATTAGTTGTTGGCAGAATTAACTTCAAAAGTATTGTTATTATTTTGATTTCTAAATATTTGTTTTCTGGAAAGTAAATAGTTTTAAATTTTATTCACCAAATCTGGCATTCCATATGTACCAATTAAACAGATATAAGATCGACTGGAAAAATGACGAATTAGGGAAAATGGAACTCAATCTATTATTATTATCTTTTGCTCGTAGAAATATCTGAACATCCACTTAGATTATGTGGAGCATATATTCATAAACGGAAATAGTTTAATATCTAACTGAAACACGTGAATTTGAAGTATAAATCATAGGTTACAATTTATGTAGAGAAATATATTGTGCTCCGCAATGGTATTTAGAAGCTAACTTGAATAATTTAATATTTTTGTTTTTTGAAGAAGGAATATTCTAATTATATTAATTAAAAAGTGATCACTAAAGAATAATGTCATATATACTAATACACTACAGTTAGAATACTAAGAATTGATGAATGCAACAAGCAAAACGTACAAGTACTTTTAGTGATCCTTAACTAATCCCTTCTTAATATAGACTGCAATATAAACTGCTTACTTCTTATGCTCTTATAAAATTTACAAGATATCTACATAATCATCCCTTTCTACGTTAAATTGGTGTATGGGTTAGAGTGTTAATTCCTATTCTTTTATCAATTGTCTCCACTTCTCCCTGTCTTACGCTAACTTCCTTGCTTTAAGCCACGTTCTTCCTTTCTTCTCAAGTGTTTGCTGCTGCGGTCTTCCTCCCTTCCTCTTCCCCATTAGTTTAACTCCCATACCATCTTCACTTGGACTCCACCATCCATTCTCTGATGTGTCCCCACAGTACATGACAGTTGTCGCTGTTCAATAAATTCTTCAATTAACTTTATCTTTAGCACCTCCTTTATTTCCGCGTTTCTAACTCTGTCTCTGTCTCTCCTAGTGGCGCCTAATACTCTTCTTATATACTTCATATCTGCAGCATTTACTTTACTTTTTTCTCGTTTATTTAGTACCCAAGATTCTGCTTCATAAGCTAATACTGGTCTGTACACGCTTTTGTATACCTTCATTTTAGTTAGTCTACTTATTTCGCTTTTATTTATAGTTAAAAAATTTATAAGAACCATATGTAATATATTTTTTTCAGCATATTTGTTGTTGCATAAGACTAGAAAATAGGTATTAATTACTTTTACAATAAGCGGTACAAAATGAATCAAGAAGTAAATACTTATTTAATAATTATTGATAACTATTAATTGAATAATTTAGTGTGAAACCATCATTTAAGTTTCTATATCAGAGCCAAGAAATGCATTAGAATATTAAGTGGTATTTACTTCGACAATTTTCATAAAATTACTTATAAAATTTTACATTAACTGCGTTTTGCGTTCAGATGTTGGCAATAGATTTTATTAAAATGATGATTATGTTTGCTAAATGCAATAAAAATGAATCATATAAGCACGCCCTACGCTCTACTATACATGACTTGCCATGGTTATTTCAAAATATGTTTTGTAAGAAACATATAAATTAACATTTTCTTAAAGGTTTCATATTTTCTATGAATAATAACGTAAAAAATAATTTATACAATGAATACTTTAATGTACTTTAATTAAATATATACAGGAGTATATATCGATGCCAACGAATTCTATCTATGCTATCTGCTTCTGGGTTTCCGGGCTGGAACCGCGTCACTAGTATATCTGCCGACGTTTCGTACCCATTTGTATGGGACATCTTCAGAGCTGAACTATTGCACTGAAACTGAACTGAAACGTCGGCAGATATACTAGTGACGCGGTTCCAGCCCGGAAACCCAGAAGCAAATAGCATGGACCACAACCGCGGAAGTCTACGTACCAAATTAAATTCTATCAATATTTAGTAAATTCTTTGAAATTTATAACCTTTTTTTCATTTCTATTTATGCCAGAAAATAGATCACATTTACATCACATACGTTTCGGAATGTATTTGTTTTAGACGGATTATCTCAATTTATATTTTTAAATTAATGAACACATCTAGTAAGTCGCAAATAAAAGAACATAAATAAGATAGTAAATTTGATAGTTACATTGTACGACTATCCCTAGAACATAATTTCGAAGAACTAAAAAACTGATATGGAAATAACCGAAGATAAAAATGTATGTTTTGCATTGAATAAAATTACACGAAGAAAAAATTTTAAAAATAAATTAAGTTCATCCGCAATGAATTCAAAATGTTGAGAATAATGTCAGGTTAGAAAGTAATGAATATACCAGAGAGGAAATTAACCAACAACGTAGAAGAAAGAAGGAGAACAGCTTATATAACAGTACGGTCATAGAGTCAGGGTGAAAGACCATACAATGATAAGGAAAAAAATAGAAAGAAGAAGTAAGATAAACCAAAGAAAAAATGAAACAATAACATGAAAGGACTTTGAAGAGAGAGGGAAAAGTCTCGAAATAGGTCAGTCTTGCAAGAAACCAGAAAACGTGGTGAGAACAGGTGGAAGTCTTGAATTTCTTCGCTCAAAAATCATCTATATTATGTTCTACATGATTCAAAGATACTTAAACTATTAGTATTCTGCTTTCGCACAGTATACATATATATTTACAATTAATTCCATGTACTTCACAGATACATTCTAGAAAAACACTACTGTATTTCGCTCATACTTCCGATTTTCAAATTTAAGTATTTTATTAAATTCTTTTCTTTGTTTTTCTATAAAAGCTAGATATTTAAACTCACGAGAGGTAATTGTTTTGTAGTATAGAACTCGATTAAGTGTTAATTATCAAAATTAATTTATGTTATCTGTATGTAAAATTAATAACAATCAATCGACTTTTATTAATTTTACTTCCCATGTTCTTATGTCGGATTTTCATTTTGTTAGTTTTGTTAGTTCCAATTAATTGGCTGTTTCTTTACTTTTTCTACGGTTAGCAAGAACAGTAGAATCATATCACGACTACAGATAGTTATTATTAAATTTTCAGTTTATGGTAAATTGCGGATATATTAGACAAGAATAAGTTCTAGTATGTATTTCGTAAAACTGTAGCTTCAATTTATTTCTTAACGTTTTTCTTCCTGTTTGAACCAAATTATTCCTTGTGCCTATATTCAATAAAACCCGACATAATAACATGTTGAACGTCGTTTTTTCCAATGATTTAATCTCAAGTGTCTTAGAAGTACCTTTGATATTTTTGCCCCTAATTATATTATCTAGTATGAAGTAGTAATTTACTATCAATATGTCTAAAAATGCTGTACATGCGAAACAAAAAATACCGCAATGTAAGAATGAAAATGGTATAGGTTTATAAATTATTATATTAATAATAATCCACGCTGTGATAAATATGAAGAGTTTCATCTTATCAAGGATTGTTCAAGAAAACCAAGAAACGTTGACGTTAAGTGCATAAATAGTAATAAAAATCATTTAGCAAATTGCAAAGGGTCCGGCAAGCGTAAAGCATTACAACAAAAATTTTATCTATCCGAAATGAGAACTATAAAACAAAGATTGTGTACGTTCAAGTAGTTCAACAAAACTGCCATATTACTACTCAACAACATAAGTCAAATTAACTGTACTGGCATTCAACTATATAACAGAACTCATAAATATGCCTTTATAAATCAAATGAATTAGAAATATGCCATTTCATATCAGGCCTGGTCAAGACACATTTTGCTGTTAACAGTTACGAGGGGGTATCCAAAAATAACCGGAATGGCAGCGCTGTGGGTGGTACTTGCCAAGCACGCATTCCTGATGGTAGGTGCGCATGACGCAATTTGTTCTGCGTTCGGTTCAGCCGGTTCTTTCGGCAAATACGGTTGTCTTGTTACAATGCCTTTTTTTTGCAAAAGTATTTTCGTTTGTTCGTGGTTTTTTGAAATGTCGGATTTAAGTGAATAGCGTGCAGTTGTGAAATTTTGCTTCCTACTTGGAAAAAATACAGTAGAAATGATTTCGATGTTGCAAACAGTTTACGAGGATGACGCTATGGGAAAAACTCAAGTAAACGTCTCATTTCAAAAAAGATGAAATGTTAGTTGATGACAAATCTCGTTCTGGATGTCCATCAACTTCCAGAGCGGATGGAATTGTCGAGAAAGTTCGTGCAATTGTGCTTGAAGACCGACAACGAATCATTACAGCAATTGCGGATTTATCTAAATAACTCGAAACTCGGTGTAGCGATGACAAGAATCGCTGCGAAGTTCATGCTCTGCATGCACCAATTCTTGGCTAAAAACAATATGACTCTTTTGACCCATGTCCCCTACTCACCTGATCTTACTCTGTGCGATCTTTTTTTGTTTCCACGTATGAAGAGGGACATGAAAGTGCATAGTTTTAACGACGTGGAAGAAGTGAAAAAACGAAACAGCATCTCGCAGCCATGTAGAAAAACTAGCTCGAATAATGTTTCCAACAATAGAATCATCGATTATACAAGTGCATAAAGTTAAATGGAGAGTATATTGAAGATGTTAAGGTTGTTTTGAAAAAAAAATAAAATACAGGACTTTATAGAAAAATTAGTTATTTTTGGGTACCCTCTCGTATAAGAAATTATATGGTTATAAATACGATACATAAGATCCTGAAGATACAGCGTTGCAATCGAAAATCTAGTGTGAACGGTGAACATTGCTGATTAAAACTCAATGTTAAAAGATAATTTTATAAATAATATTCCACACATTGGACACATTGGAAAACAACTTTATTAACGACGGAGATTATAATGCGAAACTTACACTGTGGTCCCTAAACTGTAGTATTTATTTTTTACTTAGTATTTTCACTTATATTCATTTTAATAATTTAATGTGTGTGTATTTTCTTATGTTTATATAAATGATTTATTGTAGAAATTAATTGCATGCTATCTGTCTTTATATTTAAATTCTATGTACATATATATAGCACAAAACACCCTGTAGCATCTGTATAATGCGGTGGTTTTCAGTGTTACCGTACCTGTATGCATCGACAACATGTATTACCGATGAGAGGTTCCACATTCAATTTTAGCACCACTGCGGCCATTTGTTGAGTTTAAACCTCTTCTGCCTGGATGATGCTATTTTCCACTACCTGAAATTCATGATCCAACGACATTCATGCTAGGACTGGCCTTAATTTTGCTGATTTCTGCTACACGGCTTTCATGGTCCAAAACTTTGAATTACATAAAAGAAGGCGTTATGATTTGCTATCAAGCAGAATTTATCTTCTCTTAAGTTATGTGCAAATAATATGTACTTGCACGTAACGCAATGTTGTAGGCATGTGGTAGTATAAGACTGGTTAATAATAAAATAAACCGTATCCTACTATAGCTGGACTTATACGCAATAGAAGCACAATAAAACATCCTCTAGTGACAAAAATATGTACATAGCGGCAAACGCATAGAGTTCTGTTAAGAATTAATACATATGTAGAGTTTCAAATCCATTACGCATGTGATGTTGGTATTTGTTTATAGTATATCTATCCACACGTAGTACAGCGTATGCCACAATTATTAAAAACGAAAAACATTGAAATATGTTTTATTTTTAAGTCGTCGGAGCATCTTAAGCTTGTCTTTAATATGTAAATGTTTGTTCTATTTGTCAACGGGGCAACTCACATACTGGCAATGAGGAAAAAAAAAGTTCTGATGTATCGAACTTTTGTATAACAAAGGCGTCGATGTAAAATGTTTCGAAACTGTTTAATGTGGGATGTTTCCTGTGATTATATATATATATCTTTGTAACTATGTACTCACCAATGATAGAAATGAAACAACCAACTCTGTTCAATAATAGAACAAAATGGAATCAGATGAACAAGAAGATCAACTTACACATTCCACAAGTTAACAATTAAAAATCGTGATACTAACGTCAACAACTGCTTAAGAAGCATCTTGGTGTGCAACATCAACCGAAAACACAAATAAAACTACTTAATGACAATAACCCATTCCTTAAAATTTAATAAATTATAAAGGATCTATTATGACACTGAAAAAATTAATTCATAAAAAAACATCTAAGAAACTTAAAATTGCATGGTAACGAGATTTTCAAAACACTTAACACAATGCACCTTTCCGTGATGAATCTGAAAAATAAGTTACAAATAACCAGGAGAAAAGTGTCATTATTCTTCTTCTCTGCAAGTGAAATGTAATACATAAATTTTAAAAAATTCAATGAAAGCACCTGGCTATGACTTAATGATGGAAAACTATTTCGGTAATTACATAAAAAACATTAGAATTTTGAAAAATTCAAATTATTATGAAACTAAAGCCAGGAAAGAATCAAACAGATGCATCATCATATAAACTAATTTTCTTACTTCTAATATTATCCAAATTATTTCAAGCTTTTTATAAAATGACTAACACTAATCCTGCAACAGAAACAAACACCAGTTCGATTCAGAAGCATCAATCTATAAAAGAATCTAATAAACTGAGTAATTCAACCAAATTCGTTACAGTAGGTGTATCGCTAATAAAACCAAGTTGATAAGCAGAGAGGTAAAATTTGACGAAATTCTGTAATTCATTGTTGTTATTTGCATTAGTGTTATTTGATAGGATGAGTTTAATGTGTTTCATTATTTCTAGTTGGCATAATAACAACAAATAGGTTTTTTACTTTCATGAAATATATTATTTATAATTTCTAACCTACTAAATGCAATTAAACCGGTCTAATGGCTAAAACATTCTAGAATTAAATACATAGAAATAACTCGTAACTTAAAATAAATTTCAATTATAACAAGAGTGCTGTTAAAAACAGTTTTTGCATTTGCTACTTAACATTTGAATGAAAATTTTAATAGTTTTTGCATCTTTTGTTGTTGCAATAAAACTTTATGGTTTTATCTTAAGTTTTGTAAAATGCTTTTATATTCATTGAACACCGTCACCCATGTTATTATGAATGTAATTAGCTGTAGTAATTCCACTTCTTACCAACAATCTTTGTTTATAATAAGATTATTGAATGCGTCTTACCTTTTGCTAGCATACCTTTATGCAGATGATACTCAATTCAAAATAAATATTTATAAGATAGAACTCACTTGGCGCCTTTATCGATTTCACCACGTGAGAATTGGCAACTTTTCAAATTCTAAATATGTAACAATACTTAGGCACTTAATAAGAATGTTTTGTTATCGAACATTCTCCTCATCACTAACAAGTATTTTGCCATCGTAAAATATAAAATTTAGAAAGGTTATCTTAATTCTCAATTATATACATTGTTTAACGGTTCCCTTACAATAATTCCACGATTTATTTTATAAATTTGTCGGGTTATTTGAAAATATAATTTAATAAAGATCGGTAAGACAATGGGAAAACTTTTAATGTGATTGCTATTTTCAGGGCAGTCATCGGCTATTGATCCGCATGACGTCTATTAATAAAAATGAAAAGTTTTTCGAAAAGTTGTCACAGTAAAAGGAACGGGAAACAAAGACTTATTCTTATCTGAGAAGTTTAAAAACTTGTATCGAAAAACTCCAGGACAATGTAAACGAAGAAGATGTATTCCGTTATTTCACTACTTTACCTACTTGTAAATAGTTAGTTGAAAGAGATACGGATGAAGTTTTTAAATAATGATTACTTCAATCTTCTAGTGATATATGTATCTAGATATGAAGGCGTTAGCCTTTTAACGTGCTCCAAATCAATAGCTTTAAAAATAATGAGATTTTTTAAAATTGATTTCTAAATTTATTTCTTTTAAACGCATTGGTGTTATTAAATGAAACAGAAACTGAACCACAAGTACATGAACTTAAATCTGCTTCTGAGTCTTATAACCAAATTAGTTGCTATATAATAATACATTACTGCTATGGAGTTTCTTTGTATTAACAAAATAATAAATTAAAAATATAATAAGGCTGCTATATCTGTAAGTAGACGTCTTAGTTACAGTTGTCTTAATCTGTAAAAAAGTGTATTTGGCGCTCATTTATTAGATGTATTTAAATTTACTGTAGAATAGCCAAGCCACTCATGCCTCCTATAGATAACGGAGATTGTGTTTTTTGATGTACCTATTGCTGTTGCATAGCTAACTATAATTAAATTTGTATCCGTTGAATGTGCTAAAACTGCCAATATTTATCGTCAGCTGTAATCCCAGTTTAGTGAAGAATCTCTCTCAAGAAGCTAACTTGTTTATTGGAGGTTTCAAGCGTATGCAAAATTTGTCTTATGCTGCAAGACCTTCTATTGCAATTAGGGTTAACGAGCTTATTTGAGAGAATCGGTGTATAAAAATTCACGAATTGGCTGATATCTTAAAAACAAATGTTCACTGTTTTAAGCTTATTACTGACTAGAAACTGAATTTAAACATATTTAGAGGGCGGTGGGTTTCGAAAGATTTAGCTGATCAGCAGTCAGAAACGAGTTCAAATTTTGCATGACTTTGAAAATGAACATCATTCAAATTCTCCACCGCCAAAAAAATTCGAAGTCACTGCTTTAGCAGACAGTCTTAGCTACAGTATTCTGGGATATCCAAGGTCTAATTTTGGTAGATTTTATAATTATCGGAAGACTGTCAATGTGGAATATAGTAGTTAACTTCCTTTTACAGTCAAATAGTCTGCAAGAACAGAACGATGTAGACTGTTGTCCACATGCCAATTCAACACAATGAACGCTCTAATAATTACGGTGGGAAGTATTACCTCACCCGCCGTAGTGTCCAGACTTTCAAATAGCGACTATCATCTTTTCAGACCCATTAAGCAGGCCTCGAGAGGCAAGAAATTCTTGAAATGATGAAGGTGGTGTGAATTTGGCTACCCACTCTTGCAAGTTTTCTGAGCGTTGGAACACATGTATAATAAAGAAGGGATATTACACTAAAAAAAATTATTTTATCTTCCTTTCGTTATTCTTATTGCTATGCAAAAATGTACAGAATAAATTTATAATTTCTCGTATCTTATTGCAATATTTTTCTTTACTCATTGCTTTCAGCGCCTAAATTTTTACCTTTATAGTCTTCTTCGAAAAATGTTATCGAATTGAAATTGAAGTACCTTTTTAAAGTCACTTTAACTGCTGTTTTGGTAAGCACAAACTTAATTATTCAACAAATTATGATTGAGGAAGACGAAAAATAGAGGAGCTATATTTGGAATATATGACGTATGTAATAACACCTTCCAGGCTAGTTCTGCCAATTTTCTTTGAGCTGACAAATAAGGGTGCGGTGTAATATTCTCATGCTCGAAACCAATTCCTATCCTATTTGGTAAAACTGATTGTTTTTTCGATTACTACACCTAATTTGTCAGTTATTGACATCACAAAAATTGTGTATTATTTTATAATAAATAGAAATTTGTTCATCCCATAGAATGTGATAGCGTTCTCTTCTTTTGATATGCATCCAATTTTGCACTAGCTGGATATAATATGCTCTTTCTTACAGATTGATACTTCTGTAATTAAACGAATGGAAAACAAACTATTTGCATTCTGTAGCAGTAGATGCAAGAACAAATTTCAATTGGGTCTATCAAATCGTATTCTGTTAATTCATAGTACACCCGCTCGCCATTTTTTGTCGACGCCTTCAACATTTTCTAAGTGCTACTGATGTACCAATTGTTCCAATTTTCGTCGAATAGCAAAGCTCATTTTTTTAAACTTCGCTAATCATTTTTAATTGTTATGTGTGATCATAATATTTATTCAAAAAGTACAGGCATTTTTCTGCAAATATAACCCTCATGACTGCCACATTGTAGATATACTATAGGGGTAGATAAGTAGAATCTGATTTGGATAATTTACTTTAACAATCGATGCTCATATAGTCATTTTTTAATTTAAGATGAGTATTCTTTTAATTTATATTCACTTAATCGCAAAAAGCTCAGTCAAATATTTAAAGCCTACTCCATCTTCATCCAACATTCTTTAGTAACTATTCATAAGCTTTACATGTGAATGAGAGAAAATAATTCAACTTGTGGCCCTTGAAACTATTTCTTTGAATATCGTTATAACGTTGACTAATAACATGACTGTCTGCTACATATAAAACAGAACATTATTGTGTAAAGTCACTTTTATTTCTTCTTCAGGGGAATACACATAATTTGATAACAATTATCACTTGAGAATGAAATACGATGGTATCTTTTGGAATATATGTTTATTCCCATTTTGCAATGTATGTGCTTATATAATACAATTATAATATTACATTGGTATGTACATTCGCTTGAAACAAAATTCTACACACTTAAAATTATTTGCTAATGTAAACTGATTTTAAGTTCGATACATTTAATAGATCATAAATAAATTGAAAAGTTTGGTTAATACCATGAATTATGTAATTAATAAGGAAACAATATCAACTGCCAATAAAAAGAAATGTAAATTGGTTAATGTGGCATCTATTATTGTATATTGATGAACGTAATTATAAAAGTTAGTACTTAATCATAGCTTCTTCAGGTTCTAGAAGTTGTAGTCTTGTTGACATTGACAAAATAATATTTCTCTAGAGATCCGAATTTCCACCTCATTCTTGTCGAGAAGTATTTAGTTCAATAAAAATAAAATTATGGATTAGTTTCTGGGGAAAATAATTGCTTTTTAGCATTACTTTTCAGTTCATAGTCATTAATTCTGCAGAATGTTGATAAATAGAATTCTAGGAAATTTTCTTGAGACATTGTGTATCTTGTTGTTTTAATTGGATTTTCCTTTACATAATATAATGAATTTTCATCTTGTTACCGATTTGACATTCTCGCTCGCACCGAAACTTCTGCTTTTTTCTTGTCTTATCTCGACACTCATAGCCGTTCACTTAAATAATGTTCTTATTATATTAACAATACCATTTTTCTTCTAAATTTTATAATACTTTATGGGATAATTTTAAGATTTTGATTTAAACTGACTATAGTCTATTTTTAAACTAGGAGGACAGTTTTGAAATTTTCGCGCAAAAATCTGAACTCGTGATTGGCTGACGCACTGCCCGTGTTACACCATAAAAATTCTCGCAAAATCAGACACTTGACATTCAAGTTTCAGTTGTTTGTCAATTAGTTGTAGTACTTCTGTCAACTTTGTATCTTCACGCCGTTAAATCAATTATTTTAAAATAAGTACAATGTTTAATAATTCGCCCCCAAGGAAACGTATATGTTTAGATGTGAGCCATTTATCTATAGCTGAGAAGCAACACATATTAAATATGTACAAGAATATATTAAGTAAGGAACCTGCAATGAAAGTGACAACTGTCATTGCTAAAATTGTTGAGACAGCAGGTAAGACGTAGCACTTAATAGTTATTTCGAGTATTAAATTCAAACGTATATTTTTAGGAGTTGCAAAATCCACTGTTTATCGAATTATAAAGGAATATAAAGAAACTGGTACTGTTACTCCATCCAAGCATAGTGGAGGTCGGCCAAATGTAGTTACCGAATATGATGAAACTACAAATAGCTCAGTCCGGCGAATAATACACGCGTTTTACGAACGAAATGAGATACCAACGCTTGATAAAATTATGACCGAAGTGCAGAAGCATCCAGATCTACCACATGTGAGTCGATCTTCTCTCTACAAACTAATGAAGCACATTAATTTCAAGTAAGTTTTCAGTTTTATATTAACTGAAATTTAATTTCTTGATTATTGAATATGTTATGCTTATTGGTAATTTATTTACAGATATATGAAGCGAAACAGAAAAAGTATATTAATTGAGCGTGATGATATCGTTCGTTGGAGACGAAAATATCTTGGAAGAATGAAACAATACAGAAGAGAAGGGCGACCCATTTATTACCTTGATGAAACTTGGGTCAATGAAGGCCATACTAAAGAAAAAGTGTGGATTGACAACAGTGTCCAAAATCGAAGACAGGCATTCGTTGAAGGTTTATCTACAGGGCTTAGAAATCCTTCGGGGAAAGGAAAACGCCTCATTGTTCTACATGTTGGGTCTGAGTGTGATTTTGTTGATGAGGGACTGTTGCTTTTCGAAGGTAAGAAGACTGCTGATTACCACGAAGAAATGAACGCAAATGTTTTTGAAGAATGGTTTGATAAATTATTAACAATTTTACCTGATGGCGCTGTTATTGTTATGGATAATGCACCATACCATAGCCGCAAGTTAGAAAAAATTCCTACATCGTCTTCAAGGAAAATAAAAATGCAGGAATGGTTGCAATCCAAAAATATAGATTTTGATGTAGACATGGTCCGTTCTGAACTTTTACATTTGATTCGCATGCATAGACATGAATTTGATTCATATGTAACTGATGAAATGGTAAAGAGAAAAAATAAAATTGTGTTGAGGTTGCCACCTTATCACTGTGAGCTCAATCCTATTGAGCTAATATGGGCAAAAATAAAAAATGAAGTGGCATCAAGAAATTGCTCTTTCAAGTTACAAGGAGTGAAGCAACTTCTTCTACAGGCAATTGAGCATGTTACAGGTGTTGACTGGACAAATTGTATTAGTCACGTTATTAAAGAAGAAGAAAAAATGCGTAAATTGGATGGAATAATAGACGATCTCATAGATCCATTTATAATTTCTCTTGGTGGTAGCAGTAGTTCATCTGAGGATTCGGATGATGATGACAATTAAGTCTAGGAATATTTATATTTCTGTTAATATTTTCCCTTTTGGGAAAAATAGTTATATATAATGTGGAAGCTTGTAAATTTTACAAATACATGCACTTTCTTGTTTATATTATATTGAAATATATAAATGATCTAAAACTTATTTGTATACAAACGTTAACCTGAAAATCAGATTTTTCTGTAAATAAAATTAATTTTTTCATTAATTAACCATTGGGCTTGTATTTACTATTTCTTATTTACTAAACATTATAAATTATTTTATATTAATCATGAATCAGTATTGACTTATAACTAAATAATATAAATTACAATTATGTAATATTTAAATTGCCGCCTAAAAATATCTAGTGACTTTTATAGTGTAAACCTGACTTCACTAATCGCTCCTCCTAGTTAAAAAATAGACTATAGTATCAAATTAGAAATGTAGTAAGAAAAGTCACTTTTATTACATAGGCAAAATTGGGTGTATGAGATTTTATTGCAAGACGGATAATTTAGAGGATGAAAGTGATACTTGGTTATAATAATAATAATAATATTTATTACGTTCCATAATGTCAAAAAACATAGAATATGTCATAAATATAAAATATATAACAACGAAAAAACAATCACAAGTTAAAATAGATAGTCAGTATATATATACATATACGTGCAGTTGACCTATGCTATACGCCAATGTCTACAATTGTTTTAAGGAAATCTTCCACACTGTAGAACTCTTGCTCTATCAGCCAAAACTTAAAAATAATTTTAAACCGGGACAACGGCAAGCTCTTGATCCGAAGCGATATGTGGTTGTATATTTTTACCCAATGGTGAACAACATTTTTTTGTATTTTTGTAAAATACGGTTGTGGGAGCACAAGATGCATATTACGAAGGTTTCGGGTCATGTGCGTGATTCGATTCGAATTTTTAAAAAATTCATTGTAGTTTATTTTCACATGTAGCGCGCAGTGAAGTATATAAATTGAGGGCATTGTTAGTACTTTGGCATATCGAAACACACCCACACAACTCTCTGTTGATTTCATGCCATAAATTGCTCTAATACATGACTTTTAAAGGATAAGTATCCTCCGCCAGTCGATGGAATTGCCCCAGAACACCACACCATACTGGAGCCTTGAATGTACATGGGCGAAGTAAGAAAGCAGCCCCTCCTCCACACCAACGTTACGAACAATAACACGTAAGCAGTAGCAGAACCGAGACAGCCCCCCAGATAGTTCGTTGATGTAAGGTTTCCAGGATAGCTCAGAGTCAATCCTAAGGCCAAGAAGTGGCGCGTCACACTTAGAGGCAAGCACTTCATCACCCACCACCACATCTGTAGGTAAACTGTTACCAAAGGTCAGCAGATGGGTTTTGGGTAGATTTAGGTATTAGTTATTTGCCGCAAACCACTTCCCCAACACTTGTATATTCTCTGTGATGGCCATACTCAAGTCTTCATTACCAGAGTCTATGACTGTGGATGTGTCATCTGCGAAGAGAACCGTTAAGGATTCCGTAGCGTCCGTAGATCGTTTATGTATAGTAAAAAAGGTAAAGGTCCTAAAATAGAACCCTGCGGAATGCCCAGGGTAACTGGTTCCGGACGTGACCTCACCATGCATCCCCTGCATCAACCGCCTGCACATACTGCATTCTGCCACACAAATATGAACGGATCCAATCCGATGCCACGGCCCTGAATCCCATCAGCTCCAACTTCAACAAGACTTCATGATGTACACTATTGAAGGCCTTCGAAAGATCCATAAACACACAGACCATCGGAAGTTTGTTAGATATATTATTTATAATTCTTTCCATAAGTTGGTAAATTGCTCTGGCAGTTGATCGCCCTTTGATATAACCATTTTGTATGTTGTTTAATATTTTGTGTTTTTCGATGAATTTTGTCATCCTGACCAGAACAATTCTTTCAAAAATTTACGTCGTTTGGAAAAAATTAGCATTACATTTTAATTCTACCATAATTTTTTTTATGACAGGCCACAATAGTTAATTTCTGATATTCGATTTGAAATTTACAACATTGTGTAGTGTCTAAATAGATAGTGTCTAATAGACACTGATGATTATTTAATCACTGAAGGTTGATATATAACCCCTTGCCGCATTAATTTTCGTATTCTATATACATATTTCGACAACTAAGTTGTCATCATCAGCAGATAATTAAAAAGTGTCGCATCTGGAAAACTATGGCAAAATACCCGAACGAAAAACAAATTTCGCATACGTCTGTACCATTGAAAGCCAAAACGCACACTCCCCACGGTTTAATTATCTGCTGATAAAGACAATTTAGTTGTCGAAATACGTATACAGAACACGAAAATTAATGTGGAAAGGGGTTATATATCAACCTTCAGTGATTAAGTTAATCAACCACAGGCTCCATCAAAATTACCTACTGATGATAATAAAAAATTTCCTATTTCGCAGTATACTGGCAGTCACATTCGATTTGTTGTACTTGATCAATAAGGTTGATATATAACCCCTTTCCACATTAACTTTGTATTTGTTGTAGTTGTCATAATGTAGGTATGTAGATCGCTATATATTCAATTACAAGAAACATTAAAACCAAAAAAAATATATTAACGCTAGGTTCACTAGTTTTCCTACAGAATCAAGTGTTTTAATTACTATTCATATTTTGTTTATAGTAATAATATTTCGTGCTTTGCTTTTAGCAGCTATCCGACAAGAATAAAGCTATTCAAAAGAAGCTATCAAGTAAGAGAAGTTTCATAAGCGCTTAACAATCCTCACATAGCTAAATTTATTATCGATTTAGAAACTATTTAAAGAATACTTAAAAAGTTGCTTAAAACATAATCAATTGGTATAATTGACTCGAAAATATAGTTAAAGGCTTTTATAACGAGATGACTTAGAAAAGGACATATAGAAAAAAACTGATATCAACTTTATACACTCTTATCTTGCTATGTCCACGTGCAAATTATGTTTTCAAATAATTTGTATTTTCATTTAATAATAATCCTAAAAGAAAGCATCAAATTTTCACACAATAAATTATCATAGAAAGGGGTTTAACAACTCTGCATATCAAATTTTCTGCTTTCTGTTGTTTATATACAAGGGAAACTAAGGAAAGTTTTCTACCTAACAGTGCGCCACCTCCCTTGCAATGACTTTATTCTATAAAAATACAATAATAATTGTAGAAAGTTATATTCACAGAAAATGGGTTGTACTTTGGTTGCTTTGGACATTTTTGACCAAGAACTGTGAACAATTCTGTCATCTTTTTACCTGAGGTAATTGCTGTTAGTGTAGGCCCCTTTTGTCACACATATATTTCAGAATAGATAACTCCTGCTTGGTTCCAAAAAATGATGGCTATGAGTTATCCCGCCCAAGATTGTGTGCGAGCGTATTTTGGAGACGGTGAATCCTTATGGACTCATTGCATGAACTTTTGTTTCTGGATTCCAGTGATGTATCCATGGCTCATTGCCGGTAACTATCTTAAAGAGAAAGTCAGCATTTATATTGAAAAACGCCAAATTATTTACAAATTTTCGCATGACTAATTTTTGTTTGGGAGTTAATAACAACAACGCTTGGTTCAGATATCTTTAGATCTTTAGCAATTGTGGAAATTGTCAAGCGACGATCTTCGAAAACCATTGATTAAACTTTCATGCAAGCATCAAGAGTGATTATTTCCGAATATATTTCACTTTAAAATATGACAAAATCCCATTCATTCGTGAGTTTTAGAAAAATTCTATTCTTTTATAAAAAATTTAATGTTCTAATTTCACGAAACTTGTTTTTTGTTAGGAAACATTTTATAAAGCACAAATTAATGAACGGGTTGAATTCAAATTTGGCACGTAAGTGGAAAAATGTTGCCACTATTGAACATCAATAGGCAACGTAAAATTATAATAATCATGGACAGGTAGATTTTTTTTCGAGTTTTCCTCGTATTTTTGTACATGTTTAGAAGAAAGTTATTTTACATCATAATAACCGTAACTAGAAAAAATATAAAACTAAGAAAACGATCACTTTACCCAATATTTACCTCATATCGTGGGTTGTCCTATATAAATTCTATATTTAAAAAGTTAAATCTATTTAAAGGAATTTATGCCTGACAGAACTTCGTTTAACTCTAATAAAAGTTTTTCCTGACAATATCATTTATTAATGTATATGGGTTTCCTAAAAAGAGCACTTTTTTTTTTGTTTTCGCGTAACCAAGCCTTGCTGGTTTGTGCATTATTTATGATGGTGGAGTCCCCGAACGTTAGAACTTTCGAAATTACCGCCATATCTCCCTCGTGGTCTCTGCAATAATAACTGGCAAGTAGTTTAATTAAAACCAGATCCGATCGGGGAAATCTAGAATGATGTGGTTGTAACCCTCAAGGCTCTCATCTACTAATTAAATTTTCATTTATAACACAATACTATGCATTCGTTAATATTTAGTTAATAATATACTATGTGATTTCTAGAAGTATGAATTTGCGTTTCCAAAAAATGAATACAAATTCATCCATTGGCAATCCTCCATTAACAGTGTTTCTATTGATTGTCATGTGTAATTGCTGTAATACTCTCAAGTTTTACTGCTCTGAAATAAGTGCTTCAAAATAATGTATATAACATTTTATTAGCTGGCTAGATTTGCCAAGGTTTTGCTGGTTAATATCCTGAAAGTAGTTTTATGAATTTGTTTCAGTTTGTATATTTGTTTGATTTTTATCTATATGGTGACTTCGTTTTTCTAATTTCAAAATAAGTGTCACATTGTGATTTTGAGTAATGATAGTAATTTTCCACAAATACGAGTTAAAATGGAATTGTCACTACGAGTTCGTATTGACCTTATTCAGTGCTACTACGAATGCATGCACCAACGCATTAAGAAGGTATCAAACAATACATGGATTGAAAAATGAGCTTTGCTCAATAAAATCGTTTCGAAAGGTCGTACGAAAATTAGAGAAAACTACAGTTAACAATAAAAAGCAATCGGGATGATCAAACGAAATAAATGCAGCTCTAGTTTTATAAGAAGACCAAGACATTGTGAAAATTCTGCTTATAGGGCCAAAAAGTTTCAAAACGACTGGAGATGAATTGCTTAACAGTGTGACAAATTCTAAGAACGCAGCTTCGTCTGTGTCCCTATAAAATGAAAATGCACTTCGAAACTCAAGAATAAGAGTAGATTCGCATTTCTTCGTTTTGCAAGTATTAGTAGAAATACAAAATAACGCTGAATGGCTAAACAAAATATTTTGGACAGACGAGGCAAATTTTGAATTAAATAGAGGTGTTAGTACACACAATTGCAAGATACGGGCGGAAAATAATTCAAATAATTATATTATGTCAGTTACTGTTTGGTGCAGTTTTACGTTAATTTTCTAATAGGGCCATTCTATGAAGAAATGGAACATGAACAAACGAAACCAGTAATAATAAATGAGCCGCGTTATTTCAAATGTTATAGACAATACTGTTTTCGCTCCCTTTCGCATAGATAATAGTGGAAAGACACTACTAGGTAACGCATTTGACAATCGCATAATTAGTAGGCATTTTCCTATCAGTTGGCTTTCTAGGTCACTAAATATGAATTCGACTGATTATTGGTTGTGAGTTTACCGCAAAGAAAGAGTATTTCTAAGTGGGCCTACTACTGATGAGGAACTGACGCAATCTATGCCGCATGTCATCGACAACATTTCGATAACTCTTTTTAAATGAATATCACGGCGGTAGTCATATTTAAGTCTTTCTTGTTTCTCGTTTTAACAATAAAACCCCATACCTTTAAGAACAATTTGGCGATCTATTTTTGCAAAATGTAATAAATTTGTCAAAGTTACGGCCGTTTCAAACTGGAAATTTAATTTTAAATAACCATTTTTATATGCTTATTTTGACTTCCGTACAAATTTCGTAAACCTCACTGTATGTAGTAATATAACACCTTTTGTGAATATAATATCCCGTTAATTTTTCAAATCATTCCGGAATTTCTTAAAAGCATAATTTCTATCGGATTTAATTTGACTCATTACGATCCTATACGATTTCATGTTGAGTTTTTGAACGTTTGTTTTAGAATTAATTAATTAAAATTGATTTAAGTTATTTTTATCTTATTCCTTTTTGATATCACTAGTGCCCTCTCGATAGCAATACCGTCTGATTATTAGCAGAGTAAGGTAATGATGGTTCCTTCTTTCCTTGCTACTTTCTTAATGATGTCTTAATTAGTGTGCGAATCTTATGTCCAAGGGGTCTAATTACATTCCCATAGAGTTTCATAATTAAATGTCTTTTAACAAAAGAATGCATGGGACCGGACATACGTCATTTGTCGTGTTTTTTTCTGCTCGTTACGTTAAGCCAGCAAAATAGTCGAGATCGCCATTTCTTGATGAGCTGTCGTAGTACACGAACGCGTTTGTTGCCGCCTTTGTTCATAGTGGGTTAATTTAGATTTACTGCTAGAAGACTCTTCCTTCGACTAATTGCTGGATTCTGGTATTCTTTGGTGTCACTTCACCAAAGCTGGATTAGTATCTAGGGAGAATCTATTCGACGAAATCCACGAGCACGTAGATAGACTGCCGCCATCTTGTGCTACGCATAGAAAATTCGTTATAGAAAATTTCTTTTAGCGGCCCTCCACAGTAATTAAGAAGGATTATTAAGTATTGATGTTTTATTTGATTATTTGCTATCGTTCCCCTGCAGAATTTCTAGGGTTCTTTAGAACAGCTGAAATTCTTTGTGCTTTTTCCTTCACCGAGTGATTCTGGAGATAGTTAAAACACCATACCAAGCAGCCGTTAGTTTGGGAAGCTGCTTTTTTCATGCTGTTATTTCCATTGCTACTCGTGGAGCCACTGTAGTAGAGGTGCAGACTAAAATCGAAAAACAAAATGATGCGTAGTTGTAAAGCTGCAAGGCAGAAACCCTCCATTGGAAACAGAAATTTGGAAGGGGTGAGCTAGGGTCAACGTGAGGTAACCCAATCACCTAATCGATCTAGAATTTGTAAGACTAAAACGAAAAAGTTGGTGAAACAGGACAAAGAATACGTAGAAACTAAAAGAGCCGTAGTCAAAATCAATTTCAACAGTCGTATGCAAAGAATCGAAGAGATTACAAGGGGATGCGAGGACAATACATCTGCAAAATCGCAGTGGAATAGACTCAAGTAATAACCTAATCTAGTATTCTACAATGTCTCCCTTCAATTATGCACGGTTAGTTCAGCGGTGCTTTTTTGCGCCCTTTGTATAATTGATTAAGATTGTTCAAGATCTTCAAAATACCCGGGCTGACTAAGTGTTGCAACCAATTAGTAACATAATAGCACTTGAACCAGATTCTACTTATTGTCTAGACTGTTGTTTTGCCTCGGGTATGTAGTGTAGGTTAAATCAAGTGTTAATTATAAAGCAACGCAAAAATTTCGAGGCGCCACATTGGAAAAGCTCCAAAAATATTTTTAGTAATTTATTACCAATTATGGGAGCCATATATTTGAATACTTTTTCATAAATACACATGTGAAGTGCATCTTAATCCTTTATGTGTTATCTTTCCAATGCTCACAAGTTTCCACCCCTTGATACGAAGGTCATTAACATTGAGTTATGAATATTTTCAGTAACATTATTAGTTATGGTCGATTTTGTATTGAATGAATGTACAACAAAGTTTGAATTCTGCTGTCCACTGTTTTCAGTGTTAAAAACGAAAGAGCAACAAGTGCGTAGTTATCACCAGATGCTCATTTTTCAACAGTTGTTTATTTCAATCTTGGATGAAAATGTTGAATGTTTTTTAATAAATTATAATTGGCAGATCATCCGATAACAAATTGCAGTTTTAGAAAGTCAGCTCTATTTCATACTCTGACAGCCATCCATCGGACCGGGAATATTTTGCTCCACCTTCGCAATGCCCTTATGTATTATTATGGTAATAATAATATGTAAGTAATATCATAATATTTAAATGAAATACAGACTATACATAAATTATTATTGATAATATTATATTATATTAAAAACCGCTTATTTTGATATATGAGACATCCTTTAGTTATAACTCACGACTTCGAATGTATTTTTCTAATAAAATTGTATTATTTCTCCTATATGACACTGATTCTTTATATATTAAGTGATAAGATACAATTTATTATTAACATCTTACACTAGCACTTAATTTAGGTTCAGCTTTGGGTTACGCTGTGTATGGTGCCCGATGACAACCTCACTTTCTGCGGAAATTATTGTTATCTCTTCATTTAATAAGTAACACAAAAAATTATCATCAGATGGAGTAAATCTTTGGTTACTCTTAAAAATTATCTTCCATGCTGGAAACTAATTATTATTACAATTTGGAATAAATTAGTCTACATTCAGTGGTTAATTTGTTTTGCTTTGATGAAGACACTGGCTAACTATAAAATGACAACGAATAAAAACAACCAGCAATAAATTTATGATAAAGGTCTAAGGTCTGGGATATGTGAAGAAACTGAAAGAAAACAATAATAATAATAAAATAAAAATAATATAATTTTATAATTAATATTATATTAAAAACCGCTTATTTTGATATATGAGACATCCTTTAGTTATAACTCCGTTACTTAATTTATTCCTTAATAATCAACATTCTAGTGCGTGACTTTCAATCTACAACATATTATAAACGGAAGCTTGTTTGGTGTAAATATTATAATTTTGTACCACTTAATTTTTCCTAAAACGTAGTATATATTTTTACTGTACGAAATTTATACATGAACGAATGTAAACATAGATAAGGGCAAATAAATTTTCCTATTTAAACATTCCCCGGTATAGATTTTTATATCATAGACCTCAAAATCCAGGAGTCTGTTTTAGCAATATTCTCGTATTTTCAATATTTAATAACACATCTTTACAATGTTATGTAAAACTATTGAAATTTACATAATACACGTTTTAAGAAGACACTTTTTTATCGTTTTCATATATTTATGCACTTTCTTTTCAGCACTAATGTATGATCTCACACATAAATCTGTAAATAATTTCGAAAAAATGATCTCTCTGATGATCCTCGGCAAGTATAGTTTAGATCTTGAAACTGAATATAATTAAACTTTGAGTTTAGTTTTCCTTTTTATTGTCATTGAACTGTAATCAACCTAGAATTAAATAGCACCGTCTTGTGTGTTACTGATTAGGTTAGGTATGCATGATAGCTTTTCAATAAATATTAGTACTAGTTCGATCAAAACTTTATTTATTATTCTTAAACGGTGATACTTTCGTCGCGTTCTATAGTCCTTTGTAGTGCATATACTTATCCTAATAGTTTGATCAAGACAAGGCGAAGGCAATTCTTCGAAAAAATCATCTCTAGTTTTAGTAGTATTCAATTCTGTCAAACACTGTCAAACATGTGCAGAGTCTGCGTAAACAATGTACATCTTAGCTTTGATTTGCTTAAGCATATTACCTTTCAGATGCATAATGACGGTTCGATATTCATTCAATTCTATTTCAACTGACACAGATGACTGTAAACAGCTAAAAATTTCTTCTAACGCATGCGCAATTATATTACCAGAATATTTTTGACGAGTAACACCATCTTCATATTGAAACTTAAAACTTTTCAGAGAATCTTCGCACACGACTTCGAATGTATTTTTCTAATAAAATTGTATTATTTCTCCTATATGACACTGATTCTTTATATATTAAGTGATAAGATACGAGCGATAATTTATTATTAACATCTTACACTAGCACTTAATTTAGGTTCAGCTTTGGGTTACGCTGTGTATGGTGCCCGATGACAACCTCACTTTCTGCGGAAATTATTGTTATCTCTTCATTTAATAAGTAACACAAAAAATTATCATCAGATGGAGTAAATCTTTGGTTACTCTAGAACTAAAAATTATCTTCCATGCTGGAAACTAATTATTATTACAATTTGGAATAAATTAGTCTACATTCAGTGGTTAATTTGTTTTGCTTTGAATGAAGACACTGGCTAACTATAAAATGACAACGAATAAAAACAACCAGCAATAAATTTATGATAAAGGTCTAAGGTCTGGGATATGTGAAGAAACTGAAAGAAAACAATAATAATAATAAAATAAAAACAATATAATTTTTTTTTAGGAAGAAGGGTGTTTAGTTAAGTTAAACAAGTAGATCAATTACAAAATAGTAATTACTTTAAAGGCTGTAAGAAAATAATACAATTTTGGTGTAGATTACATGGGGAATAATTAAAAAAATAAGTATTGAACAGTATATCGCCATATTTGTGTGAGTAGATATATATGTGCATGTGTGTACAGAGGACATGTGCGCTGTGAAGCGAAAGAAGATGTAAAAGGATGCCCCTGACATACAGAAAACTAATAATGCAGACCCTCTTGTAAGGTATTACTGTAATCAATTAGAAACCTACCAATGGCCGAACAGAAAAGGCACGCCAAAATGAAGAAATAATTAAAAACTTGTTATAATTAAAACGATTGACAGAGGAATTTGGATTGAGATGTTCCATTACGTTCTTTGAGAGCAACGATTTCTGAATGTTTGACACAATATGTGCAAGAAGAAAGTTAAGAAAGGTAGTAGATAATTGTACTGTAGACGAACATGAATATATTTTTATGATTAGGAGATGACGTGGCAGAGCGCCAGAAAAAGCTCGGGTTTAAAAGTCTGTCGCTAAAACTGTGTTTATAATATCTTTTGATTATAAAGGGATAGTATATACACAGATAGTCTCATATGATACTACGATGATAACTAATTATTATAAAGAAGTTTTGTGTCAATTAGCAAAGTATCATATTTCCAGAAAATGACTTTAGTTGATTGGAATATGCGGGCTTCATATCGATAATGCACCTCCTCATGTGCCTATTATTGTCTGCCAGAATTTTTCAACGATAAAAATATCAAGTATGTCCTCATAATCCTGATATAGTCCCATGCGATTTCTATCTACACCATCAAGCAAGAAAATACATTGAAGGTGCTTTCAAACGGTATTGGATGCTACTAAAACCAGAGATAATCTTGGAGATTTCAAAGAGTAGCCTTCGTCTTGTCTTAATGTCTTGCCTAAATGTGGTCGTACCAACTTGCTTGACAATGAACATTCGACTATCTTTGAAAAAAACAACAGGTTATATTATCCATCGTTACTTGACAAACTAAAAGCAGAAATTGCGAAAAGACATTTGAACAGAAGAAAATTTTGTATCATGAAGACAATGCACCGCCTCACACTTTAATAGTCACCATAGCAAAAACTTACGAATTGAGGTTTAAATTAATTAACCACCCAGCACATTCAATAGATTTGGCTCCCAGTGACTTTTTCTGTTTCCTAGACTCAGTTTCACCTAGAATACAGAGATTTTCATCAAACGAGGAAGGCGTCCTATTCATAAATATATATTTTGCAGAATTGGACAGATTAAAGGTTTGGGAGCATTGCTGTGAATAGTGTATATATGTACTTACAATGAATTTGCCGAAAAAATACTTGTTTCTGTGTAAGACCGAAAAATTTGCAAACTACTCTCGTATATTGTATAAAAAATAGCAACAAGCATGCGGTTATAGATATTGTCTTTTACTCCTTTTCAATGTATAGACGCAATAACTTTTATTAATTTCAGCTTTCATTTGATTACCAAAACGCGTATGCAAGTACACACTTTTAATGGAATCTAAGAAATATATTAATTTAAAATAATTTGTTCTTGTTTAATTTCTTTTTAATATTTTGTTTCCAATCATTTTTTGGATTTTCTTTTGTGAAGTAAATTATAAGAAATGTGATAATTTTGTTGAAAAATACGAACACCTTTTAGTACAAGCAAATATTTTGTAGGTTCGTAGTTTCTTATGATAGTCTACTCCACTGTTATATACACCCATATATTTGTACTTTTTAAAAGCAACTAATGCAATTATTCTAACTAATGAATATAAATATTTATCTCAAATTGCTAACATAATATAGTACAGGGTGTCTATAAAAGAACTCCGGGGTTTAAAAAATTAATATTTTTTAAACTATAAAAGATAGCAAAATTTGATCAATTCCTTTGAAACAAGCAGCTCAAAGAGTTTTGCTCATACCAATTGGGAATGTTTCTCTCAACAGTTGGCAGCGCTGCGGAGCGTTAACCTTGAAATGACGTAGCGGCTGCGGCAGGCAGTCAGTGTCGTCTGGACTGCCGCGCTATGGCGACGCCTCAACAAAAGGCTCAATGTGTTATTTGGCTCATAGAAACTAATTCTGTTGTTACTGTACAAAGAAACTATCGACGTAGCTATGGTGTTGACCCGCCTACAGACAAAACAATTCGTCAGTGGTTATGTGCGTTCAAGGAAACAGGAAGTGTTTTGAAGCAAAAGTCGCCGGGTAGGCCGCGTGTGTCTCAAGAGAATGTGGACCTTCATGCACTCGAAGCCCTAAGAAATCGTTAACAAGACGCAGTCTGGACTTGGGGTTACCAAGATCAACAGTCCATAAGGTAATTCGTAAAAGACTTTTTAACTGCCTACAAGATACAACTTTTACACCATATCAAACCGGCAGACAAGGTTAAGAGATTCGAATTTTCTGTTTCCATGCTGGATAAAATTGATGAAGATAATGATTTTTTAAAAAGTGTGGTTTTTAGTGATGAAGCTACTTTTCATGTGAACGGAACTGTAAACAGGCATAATTGCAGAATTTGGGGTTCAGAGCCGCCCCATGAGTTTATTGAGTACGAACGTGACACGCCCAAAGTGAATGTTTGGTGTGCTCTTATGCGTGACAGAGTCATAGGTCCCTTCATTTTTGTCGAAAGGAATATCAATGGTGATGTCTATTGTGACATGTTAGAGGAGTATGTTTATCCTCAGTTGGATGACATTGAGGCGGAGAAAGGTTTAGTTTACTTCCAACAAGATGGGGCGCCGCCACAGTTCAGTTTGCGTGTGCGTGGGTCACTGGACGCTCGTTTCGGCAACAGGTGGATTGGAAGGGAAGGACCTATTCCATGGCCACCAAGGAGCCCTGATATGACTCCGTTGGACTTTTTCTTCTGGGGGCATATCAAGAATCTTGTGTATGCGGAGAAAATTCGAAATGTTCGCCATCTCAGGGAACGAATAGAGAATTGCGTGGCGTCCGTTCCCCCAGACATGCTCGCCAGGACATGGGAAGAGGTAGAATACCGTTTCGACGTGTGCCGTGCCACTCACGGAGCTCACATTGAACTTCACTAAGTTGTTAAAAAATCTTGAAAATGTAAGCTTTCTAATCATGTATAAAACATGTATGTACGTTTTTTACTTTATTAAAATATTTTGTCTTAAAACCCCGGAGTTCTTTTATAGACACCCTGTATTTTCATTAACATAAGCACAATATTTATCTGCAGTCTTTCTGTCTCGTTTATTAATACAAATTCGACTACAAGCTTCCAATTCCAAGACTCTAAGAACAACTCCACAAAAAAAATAAGACAAGGAGAATTTATGATTCACTAGCGTGAATACGCTTCACATAATAAGTACTCATTCTTCTTTATTTATGAAAAGGAAAACTCCACTCTGAAAATTCGTTAAATAATTCAAAGCCCAAGAACATCGACTGGCATTATGTGGTCGAAAAGTCGAAATGGGAACAAATGAAATAATGCGAGAAGAAATTTCAATAGGCGAAATAAAAGGAAAATGGGAATAACAGAATAATATAAGATCTGGTAAAAATCTGGAGCAAGTATGCACTCATAAATCGAATACGTGTGCAACATAAATACAAAATAACATATAAAATGCTGCAAATGTGAAGGTATATAATATATACAAATATGTTAATATATAATTCTGTTTGAATACGAAAAAGATGGTAATGTTATGCGAAGAAAATAATTTTTTGTATATATTTGTTTAAATAACTAATTTTTGTGGACAATACAGTATATAAAATAAAGTAGAAGAGAACTACAAATACAAATATATTAAAATATTGGTTAAAGTTTTATTTTTAACTACACCGTATTATAGCTTGATATTAAATAGATTATCCCGGGCTCGTGCATTAATAAACTAAAGATTATTTCTCTTGGGGAATAAAAGAAGAATATAACAGAATTTTTTCTGATCTTTCCTTATAGTTCCTCTTGTTATAAATTTTATCAAATACGACACAATTACTTTATTTAGAAAAAGTAATACCACTATCTTAATCAAGAACCTGGATATCTAAACAGAAATACAACGGGTGAATGTTTATTCTAATACAATGAAACAATATAAAATTTTATTCAGAAAATTGCATTACGTTTTCCCAAAATATTCAATATTTAGTGTTAAGCTATAGAGCATCTAGCAAACACACAACTTCTATACAAACAATGTACTATATAAAAATAAGTCGGGTTTTCCTTCCTGACGCTATAACTCCAGAACGCACGAACCGATTTCCACGGTTTTGCATTCGTTGGAAAGGTCTCGGGCTCCGTGAAGTTTATAGCAAAGAAAATTTAGGAAAAATTTCAACAGAAAAGCGGGAAAATCATTTTTCACATACAGCGCCATCTCTGATACATAGCATGTACTACAAACCAATATTTTAAGTAGATGGCGCCGGTACGTGATACATTGTTTGACAGCTACTCATTGTTCTCTGCTCAGTTAATTTCATGTGACAAACCGATATTGTGTTCACTGTGAAATTGTGAAAAAAAAGTAAAAAAAATAAGTTATTCGTTTCCTAACATTTCAATTGGAAACCATCAAATCAATCACGTGTATTGTGCAAATTTTTATTCAATTTCAACAGCAGGCATTTGTCTTTAAGGTGGTAAGTTGAACTGTGTAAATTACGTGGATCGTGCATTTGAGGTTAAATTCACCACTCTGTCCATAGTCCAAAATGCCTAGAGGACGACGTGCGAACATCGGCCGCCGCACTAGACATGCAAGCCAGCAACAAGTGTATTCACAGAACTTAATCGAAGAAAGAGAAAATGCCCGATTGAGGCAACGCGTGAGCACACGAAGATCATTGGCATCATACAATCGCTTGGCATTCCAATATGATCTCACTGCGAACTATAGTGATTATGAAAATTTAGATATTGGACCAATGACGACTATATGCCGATATTGCAATGCGTTAAAGTTCAAAAGAGAAACGGCTGGATTGTGCTGCGCAAGTGGAAAACATCTTATTGAAAATGTTTTCCCAAACATTAGTGAGAATTATCAGAATTATGCTTGGTTAAGTAAACGAGCAATTCTTGCCGCAAAGAATAATGATGTACACGCACTGAATTTCACCATTCAATCAAAAATTGCTGGCGATTTGGTGACATACAAATCCGTTCATTCCATAACAAATCCCAATGATGTAGTAAATTATCCAACGGAGTTTTTGAACTCTCTGGAGTTACCAGGATTTCCACCACATAACTTGCAACTCAAAGTTGGTACAGTTATTATGATATTGCGTAATTTGAATCCACCGCGGCTTTGCAACGGTACTCGACTTTCGGTAAAAAGACTTATGCCGAATTTGATTGAGGCAACCATTATTAACGGAAAGTACGCAGGTGAAAATGTATGTATTCCTCGAATACCAATGATTCCGACTGATCTTCCGTTTGACTTCAAACCATTGCAATTTTCAGTTCGCCTTGCGTTCGCAATGACAATTAACAAGTCGCAAGGCCAATCGCTTAGTGTTTGCGAGATAAATTTAGAAAATCATTGTTTTTCACATGGGCAGTTATACGTTGCGTGTTCACGAGTTGGGAAACCATCCGCTTTGTTTGTGTTAACGTCAGACCAAAAAACAAAAAATGTGGTTTACCAAAGAGCACTTCAATGAAACGGATAATTTGCGGACACGTATAACGCTTAGATTCAGTATTTACTTTGGATTCATTTTTATTTACTTAGAGAAGTTCAACTTAATAACGCTTCATTTTTGTAATCGAAATGAATTCATTACTGTTGTGAAATGAAATAAAATTTTTCCTTTTCAAATATAAAACAAAAAAAAAATTTTTTCTTCATCTTTTAATCACCAAACGAAATGTTACATAAAACGAAGCCATCTGGTGGCGAAACGGAGTTCGCCGGGTTTACTAGTGATTGTATAAGATTGTGCCAATTATTTTATGTCAATGCTTAATAATTACGCAATGGACTTCTATGTTGCATACAATTGCAATATTTTCGTCATTAGTAACTGTTGTCGAAGATCCTTCAAAGATTTTCGGCTAAGATGAAGTTCGTTAGCGTTTTAAAATAACTAATGAACATAATCTGGTACGTAGACTTCTGCGGTCGTGGTCCATACTATCTTCTTCTGGGCTTCGGGCTAGAACCGTGTCACTGGTATAACTGCCGACGGTTCAGTGCAACAAACAGTAGCAGTAGTTGAGCCCTGAAGATGTCCCATACAAGTGGGTACAAAACGTTGGCAGTTATACCAGTGACGCAGTTCTAGCCCGGAAGCCCAGAAGAAGATAACTAATGAACATTTACTACTAAACATCCTTTTCAGTGCATTGAATCATACACACTGGCGTATGATTCACGTTTAAAGTTACATTATTGATAACATATGAAATAATTGCAGATAATATTCGATAATATTGGAAGGTGGCAATATGAATTTTATGGCTGGAAGTCATTAAACTGCTTAATTTGTCATAAATGCGTTCAAGTCAAAACGCTACAGTATTTCATTCAATTTACTACTTTTGTTAGCTAGTTACTGATTCAATATTTTAGTGTTTTCAAAACATACAAAATACTCTAATCTGTATTTTTCAAATCGAGTGGAATTGTGGAACGCGTTGTTTTCGAGACACAGAAGATAGTTACGGTTAAGTGGCATGGATCTATGAAGAAAGGTCAAAGTCAGGAATGGACTCCTGGTTCCTCCTTCACGATAATGCTCCAGCTCACCGCGCCAAAGCCTGCACCGAATATTTGACCACGACAGGATTGGAACTTCTCGAGCACGCTCCCTATAGTCCAGATCTTGCTCCCTGCGACTTTGTGCTGTTCTCGCATGTGTAAATGAAGCTGAAAGGGAGGCGATATTCCAGTAATGAGGGCCTTCTGCGGGCTTTGGACAACGAGTGTACTTTACTCCCTAGTGAAACTTGGCAGAACTGGTTTAAAGATTGGTTTCAGAGGAAGGAGAGATGTATTGAGTGTAGAGGAAATTACTTTGAAAAAATTAAATAAACAAAGCTGTATTGAAAAACTTTCCTAGTACCCTTTGTATATGAAATCTATATAATCGAAACCCTCCAAAATAGTCGATTATCCGCCTGGAGTATGCAGCCACATTATGAATTATGAAATTTAAAATAATGTATGGGTGTCGGATCATTTTCAAAACAACCTTAATCGGTTCAATCCATTACTAATTTGAGTCTTTAAAATAAAAGCATAATACATATAAACCGTTAAGTGTCGCAGAATTAAAGTTTTGACCTTCCCCATAACAACTATAACAAAAAATCAAAAAAATGTAAATAGAATATTATTCCCTTTACAGAGAGGTGTATTGAGTGTAGAGGAAATTACTTTGAAAAAATTAAATAAACAAAGCTGTATTGCAAAACTTTCCTGGTATCCTTTGTACATATATCAGAAAATCTTTACATACGACTGTGTTTGAATTTTCTGCTACTCGTCCTGGATTTCTTGAATGATAAAACATCGCCCTTTTAAGAGGACGACATAGTAATCATAAGAAGTGAGTTCGGGCAGCAAACAGAAAAATTTTAATTTTAAAACGCACAAGAAATGGAAGATTTAAAAACCGCTAAAGCGTATATGGATAAATTTAAGAATTCCAATAAAGTCCGAATGATATGGTTAATATTCGAATAAAGTATATTTGCCTAAACATGTAAGTTGGTAGATAAATAATAATAAATATGAAATTTCACTTAATTAATAAATGAAATAGCTTTTAATTGGAATCTTGCAAAAAGAAAATAATTTATAATCCTTTAATAGCTAAACAAGAAAATCTTGCTGATTATCTCAATTATTATTCAAATTACACAGTGACCAAATAAATTCTTTGGTGTGATAGAACATAATTGTAGTTGATTATGAAAAATTGAGTTTGACTAATACCTAAAATGCTTATAATTTTTCTCCGGAATTCTTTCAAATTTTAATAAAAAAAACAAGAAAATGTAAAAAAAATATTTTTACTAAATTCATACATTTGATAAAGGACGTACGGACAAATAGGTATGAAGTAGGTGCATAAATATACAAAAATTAAATGTTAAAATAAAACATAATAACTCTTTCTTCAACTTTTGTTGGATGATGAAATTTTTCTGATGACTGCTATTGGTAAAGAGTCAACATAAAGTACGTACAGACCTAGCGGTAAAGGAAAGATTAGTGTGTTTGACAACGTTTTGATTTTGAAGAAAATTAAGATACTTTGGCCATGCTAAAATAACAGTAATTAGGTTATCTTTGGTTTCAGCAAACGGCATTGAGAAGTGTGTGTCATTTGCATAAATAAGACTAGAACAAGCCCAATATACGTAGAGAACCTATGCTTTGTCTTGATTTATCACGCCTAAATGCACCACGCTTAAAGGCAGAATTTCTTTTTAAATTTTTAACGCGAATTCACCAAGTACAACAAGAAAGAATCTGAATCTATTGCATGCCTTTTGGACATTTATGATGTGAGTCTATTCTCGAGAAATAATCGCTAAAATCGAGCTTTTCTAAATAGCATACAAATAAAATTAAAATAAATAACCCTACACCCACGCATAGAATATGTCTGAAACAGGAATCATACGGCTTTCTGAAAATACTAATCACTTTAAGGTGAATGCCCCATTATCACCCAAATTGTGGATAATATGAACTATTTTATATACACATATGAGAACACATTGCAGTACATATTAAATCTAACAGAATCTTCCGGCAAGATGATGTATGTATTGTTTTTGCAATTACTCTTTAATATGTCCAAATATATTTATTTAAAACAAAAATTAAGCCATTAGAAACTCAAAATAAACGAGTACTATCTGGCACTTTCGCCTGTAATATAATTAGCTATTAATGTTTATTTTAGGAAGATATTTGTTATTGGTTCGTTTTATAATAATTTTTATAATCGCTTGAAGCACCATATAACAGTATAAAAATATGGAAAGAATAAAAATACCTTCACGAATTCCAGCATTTTAATAAAACGCATACATGTTGGAACACGTTGGATGTTAAACATTAACTGGAAAACAACAAAAATATCATGTTTATGACCTCGTTTACAACTGTCATCTCGACTTTTGCCTTATTTCGGTTTTTAATGTCTCCAATAGACGCGACTTGGTTTATTTTTACCTCAAAATTTCGTAGTGTCATAAATACCGGCGAAATAAGGATACTAAAACGAAAGGAGAAGGAATTTTGCGGACCGATCGTAAATAATAACAGCGCCTAAAATTACTTTACTGTAAACATTTTATATTTGCTCGAAGGCATTCCCGAAGGAATCCAAATCTACCGATGGATCAAATGTTCGAAAGTGCGAACGTAAAATTATAATATTTTCGTTATTAAATTCTGTAGAATCGAATCTTGTATTAGAAAAGATAAATTTCAAGGAAGTTTACATATTGAATGAGCCATCGAACTCAATGTACTTGCCTGTATCTACTTCTCTCTGTAAGCGAAAGAAAACTTTCAGTCGTACAAAAGTAAATGAAATTATAATTACCTGCATTGCTGTAAACACCGTGTACACCGGCACAACTAATAAAAATAATAAAAGATGTGTATGTGAATATTAAAAATTCTAATAGAAAAATTAAATAGTAAAATTTATTTATTGTATTTATATGTATTTATTAAATTAAATAATAATACTGTTCATAACAATAATTATAATGAAGAAGTATTACACAAAAACAACACGGAAAAGAGCAATAGAGCACCACTTGCGATCGAATTAAAAACGCTTTGGAATTAAGAAACGATATCAATGTCTAGTATGGATTATGATGTTTGTATAGGTATCAACAAATCAATTTCTGAATTAATTACAAAGCATAGAAATAAGTTCATATATAGTCGCACATATCTAAAAAGCAGTTGATCAGAAAAAAACAGGGGTTAGAAAATTTTCCAATCTACAAAGGGTACTAGGAAAGTTTTGCAATACAAATTTATTTATTTAATTTTTTCAATGTAATTTCCTCTACGCTCAATAAACCTCTCCATCCTCCGAAACCAATATTTAAACTAGTTCTGCAAAGTTTCACTAGGGAGTAAAGCACATTCGTTGTCCCAAGCCCGCAGAAGGTCCTCATCACTAGAAAACTGTCTCTATTTTAGCTTCGTTTTCACATGCGGGAACAGTGCAAAGTCGCTGGGAGCCAGATCTGGACTGAAGGGAGCGTGCTCGAGAAGTTTCAATCTTGTCGTGGTCAAATATTCGGCGCAGGCTTTGGCGCGGTGAGCTGGAGCATTATCGTGATGGAGGAACTAGGTGTCCATTCTTGACTTTGGCCGCAGGTTCTTCACAGATCCACGGTAGGCACTGTTCAGTATACTACTTAGCTGTGACTATCTTCTGTGTGTCCAAAATGATGTGTTCTATAATTCCATTCGATTTGAAAAATACAGCTATCATTTTCTTCTTTACAGATCGGGATTTTCTGACAACTACGGGTGTGTCCTCATCATTAAAGATTAAAACTTTGTTTTAAGCCTTGGTCGGCAAATTGTAATAGTACAACCTAGTCTCGTCACCTGCCACGATGTTGTTCACATACCGAGATTGTCCCTTATTAAACAACTACTGCTACTGTCTGTCGCACTGGAACTGTTTCAGTACGACAGCAGCAATAGTGAGCCCTGAAGATGTCTCATACGAGTGGGTACGAAACGTCGGCAGTTATATCAATGACGCTGTTCAGCCTGGAAGCCCAGAAGAAGATAGTATGAACGACGACTGCGGAAGTCTACGTACCAGATTACATATTATATTACATTACATAAATAGGCGATGTACTTGTGTAAAGTGTGTTCTAGTACTCCAATTATTATTATCTTTTCTATTGCTGATAATAACTTAATTGTTAGACTACGTGTTGATATTTAAAAATTACATTATGGTAAAGAAATTATTCTTTAATTAGCTTTTATAGAGTTGGTTACATTATTCAATTTATTAGGTTAAAAATTTTTACTAAGAATAATTCCTTTCAAAATGTATCATTATTTTATTATTTTTAATTATTAACCCTTCCAATATTTGCTAATAGCAAAATTTCTGTCCTTATTTACCTATTTCACATTCACTTCCAAATATCTACATACGTGATGCAAATATTTTGTATATAAAATGTATTGTTTGCCATTCATACATTTTGAAATTATTAATATGATATCTAAATTTAAAACAAATACCTACTAAAGTCTTGGTCGCAAAGTTAAGAGCTATTCCAGTGTTTAAATGACGGCTTGCGATGTGGTCAGGGTTTAAAGCAGGATCCCATACGCTTAACAAAATTTAATGGCAATCCGATACGCTTAAAGTTGGAGAAGTCAAAATTTTTAATGGAAACAATAATGTTGCAGCTGCAGTTTGGAAATAATAGGATAATCAATTTTGGAACAGCTTTCACAACAAGTCTAGAAGTACGAAGTTGGAGAAGTCAGCTTGACTGCAGTGTTAATTAAATTTAATGAGAAACAAGGCGATAATGTTGCAGCTGCAGTTTGGAAATAATAGGATAATCAATTTTGGAAAGTTATTCCTCCTTTTGTGATTGAAATCGGATCGAACAAACTAAAAAAGCGTTCTGTTTTACACTTTAACATCAGACCAAAAAGGGAATACTTCGAAAAGATCTGAGATAATACCAAAATATGACGTAATTTGAATAAAATTGTTTAAATCGAACCAGGAGAGAAGACAAGAACTTTTGTATTGTTAAGTTTTAGTAAATTATACAAAAAGATTAGCACGGACTGTGCAAACTTTATATAACGCTTGGTATTTATTTCACATATCAATATACAATATTTTCTTAAAAATAGAGATTTTATAAAATTTATTTTAAAATAATACATAATACATATTTCTATAAGTAGCCAAAATGTATAAGGAGATGAAGCAATTAAGATACAATTATAAACGGATTTTGCTACAAATTGTTGTAATTACTGCAATCTGTAGCAATTTTTTACATATAAGTAACTATGTTAATAACACAGTCAAATAAATATTATTGATAATAAACAAGGAAGGAACCCTGGAGGACGAAATAAATGAAAGAATAGCAAAGACCGGTAGGCTATGAAATCAAACTTTTTCAAAGACAACAATTTTATTAAAACTATAGATATACTTATTATGTATATTTATCAATGTGATAAAAACAAATGTGTTCTTAATTTCTAGATTACAGAATTGTGCGGGCGGCGGCTGTGAGGAGGGGAATTTACCAAGGCTCTCACTATAAGAGTCTATAGGATTCCAATATAAACATAGCACAAATAAAGTTTAGACATGAATGCTATGGTGTACAATGACACACTTATTTTGTAGTAAAGAGCTAGCCTTCATCAACATAGTTTTGTGGCATTTTGTGAACAGCGATTTGTAAAATGTACAGTACAGTGTTCTAAAGTGTGCAGCATAATGCCAAGAAAGTGTATAAATCATTCCAATAGTACCTGTAACATGTGCTATGAGTTAACTTTCAAGTCTCAGAAACGAAACTTTCATCTCTTATTAAAGAATGTTGCTCACTAGATGAATGAATAGTTTTCGTCATTTACATATTTTGCTGTACCTATGTACATAATGAATGGAATAAGACCTGTTCCTTACTACGATTAAAATTATGAAAACGATATGGATTTCGAAAGAAGTGCTTCATTACAGAGCCGTATTTATTAACTCAAGGGGTTCTTAATGATAAGCATGGCATCTTCTTCACAGAGGTACTAATATATGTCATTCTGTAACCGCTATAATGAATTAAAGAAATTTCTTTTCACAAGATAATGATTTAATACTATATTGTAATAATGTTCGCTCGTTATTGGAGGCTCACGACAACAGAATGGCGCTTGCTTATTCATTCCTCAAAAGATAGCTTGAAAACCGTGTTTTCTTATAACGGAAGTAAATTTCCTTCGATATCATTAGCTCATGCTACTGAAAGGAAATTAATGCAGGACCATCAATTCGAAGAGTGATTAAATGCTATAAAAAGAACAGAAGTTACTACGAAGTTTTTGGGGAATTATAAAACAGAAAATTATTGCAACATAGAAAAGAACCTTCTTTATTTATACAAAGCTCTGAAGTACAACATGTCTCTAGATATATTTCTTGCATTTTCACTTTCATTGTTGCCCTAAAAGTCTTGTTGCTGTCAATAGGAAGCTCGGTGAACGATTTCGTCAAGATGTTTCAATCATGTAAGAGGGTTACCACGGAAAATGGGATCTTGTCGATTACTGTTGGACACTCAAAAGAGACGTCCCAGAAACAAACGTTTTTAGGTATTAGAAGTGTTACAATATTGCACGAACATGTATTTCTCCTTAAATTAAATGATCTGTCACATGTAAACCGGTATATTTGAACTCAGAGTAAAAAATACCTTAACATTCACATACTTTACCTTAAGAGATAAATGTATATATTTAGATAGAAAACACTTACAGTACTACATTTGGTAATTACAGAATATTATTCCATTTAGAAATATAGTTGAACTCAAATTCTAATGAAGAATAATCTTCAAAGGTGTTACAAAAAAAATAACTTACTTTAAAACAACATACATTTGACAAAATTAGTTATTCGTTAAAATCTATTTCCGATCATAGAAACATTATAGGTAGCTTAGATTACTACATCTTTGAATATAATTTTTGGCTATAGAATATTTATAACGTAATAAGTATTGTTTAATTGCAATAAAGTGCTGTATCCACAAATGTAGTAGTATGAAGCACAAAATATTATTCATAAAATCATAGTAAATATTCTAAGCCATTTTTATTGTTTAATTGACTATAAGCAATTGTGCCGTTTTGGTAATATATGTATATATATATACAGACTTGTTCATTCTAGAATTAGATATGCGCTGTCCACAAGTGGAAAGAGTGCAGTTAGGTTAAAGCGCGCGAGAAAGGAGGATAGAATATCTCTCACTGGCAGTTTCGTTTTCTCCCACTTTTGTATTGCAAACAACTTCCCCTACTTTCTCGCGTTTATTTCAAGAATATTTTATTAGTTTCACGCCAAACGGCAAAACATTTCAAGAAAATAGCCATGTTTGAAAATCTTTTTAATTTTTAGAATTTTCTATTTCATTTATTTCAAGAATATTTTATTAGTTTCACGCCAAACGGCAAAACATTTCAAGAAAATAGCCATGTTTGAAAATCTTTTTAATTTTTAGAATTTTCTATTTCATTTATTTCAAGAATATTTTATTAGTTTCACGCCAAACGGCAAAACATTTCAAGAAAATAGCCATGTTGCATTTTATTAAAAGATTCAAATAAAATGCATCAAATAATTTATACAATTCAAAAATGTAGGTACGTATTGTCAATGCACGCGAGAAAGTAGGGGAAGTTGTTTGCAATACAAAAGTGGGAGAAAACGAAACTGCCAGTGAGAGATATTCTATCCTCCTTTCTCGCGCGCTTTAACCTAACTGCACTCTTTCCACTTGTGGACAGCGCATATCTAATTCTAGAATGAACAAGTCTGTATATATATATATATGTATATATACATAAAGCACGATACGAAGTTAGCCAGCTTAATAAGTGGCACACGAATGCTTGTATGTCGGTGTCACAAAAATTACGAGAACAAATGCGTTGGAGGTGAAATTAAATTTGTCAACTCTAGAAATCTCTATTCAAGGAGAAGCAGAGTTTGTAGCTTACAGGGTATTATATGTTGATAGAAGAACTTAAGGACTCTGCATGGGAACATTAACCTTTGCTAAAAACTATAGAATAATGATATCTCTGACTTGTAAGACAATGACACACAATTGTAAATTTCCAGGCACAAAAAGAGCAGGATGAATAAAGAAAGTTACTACGATAGAGAGTAACACTTTGTAACAATGTATAAAAGAAACTAATAGAAAAAGTGGGACAAGTCGTGCGGTGTCCATATTTTCTATCAGTTAAGCAATCTAAAAAGATTCGGCGAATGTAAACTCCAAACAATATTCGCAAAAGTCATAGGGCATGAGCTAATGAAGAAATGCTCGACAAGCGTCTATGGGATTCATATGATCGGAATCTTCCTGTAACTTTACAAAAGGAACATTGAAACAACAGTCTCTACTACAGTTGGGCTGAAAATAGACCTCGAGGAAGGTAGAAGAATTACACTAGGAACAGTCGCCCAAATTTACGATTTATCTAGTTAGTAGGAACAGATCTATTAGGGTGGTAGTGGGTTTACTAACGGAGAACTGTGACTTCAACAAACTTGAGCTTAACAGACGAAACCATAATCCGAAACCATATGTATATTCTGCCAAGTAAAAGAAACTGCAACTCACGTATTATCGCAAATGAGGGCTTGGCAAAAACACAACTTCTAAAATAAATGAAAAAACACAGATTAATTGGTAACATATGTATTAATTAGAGCTGAGTAAAATATTGGAAATTGTTACATGCACAATTTTTCTTGTATTCGTATTTTGCAGACATCGCTGTACATTGTAGAATTGCACTATTTAGGGAATAATTATTCGAACAATTTTCGTATCTCTGACAAATTACTCTTATCGCTCTTTCGTATTTGTCAGCCTAAGCTTGTAATCAATACTATTGAAGGGTCATAGATCTCTTTAAGGTTTTAATTTTTTTTTTCATTAGTAGACTTGTATTATTATTATCATAGTATTTATTCGAAGTTATTCTCAGTATTCTGTAATTAATTGCCGTACTATTGAGTCTGTGCTTTGCCTTTTTCCCACGCCTCCTTCTCTGTGACGTCAGGATATTAGCAGCAAAAAAATTAATGGCCTTGGAATTCCGTAATATAATTTTTGGCTATAGAATTACTAACTTCGTACAGTTAAGAAGTCTACCACGGTCACTCCATTAACGGTTCAATTTAGATGCAGATTGTGCATCATTATGTAAGTAAAATATTACTTAGCAACGATTGCGTTGGAAAATGAAAATACTATGCCGATTGATTAATTTATCGACTTATAGTTAAATTGTGTCAGATAGATTGATAAACCGCGAACACGTGGATGACGTTCCATTTTGAATTAGGTGTTAGCGTCTTACTCAAAGAATGACTTATTCTCATTAATTAACCCTCGAAACTAACCGTGAGGTATATAATTAATAAACTTTGTATTACGTAGTGGCCTAATTTTTCGTCTTTGTCTTTTTTCTATGTTGGTTTTAGGTTTCCTTCTCTACCTTTGGTTAGATTCGTTTCTTTATGAAGATTCCGTTTCCATCTGATAAAGAAGACGGAGCGTAGTCTGCTGTCTGAAGTATATAAACGAAGACATTTGGCACCTGCTTTTATATTAAAGATACCAGAAAATTGTAATTAAGTCAGGGAACCATCATTTAATAGTTTATATTCAATTCATAAAACTGTGGAATTCATTATTTATTTTATGCTACATTTGCTAAATTGTTGACTAGCTGGTTAAGTAGAAGGTGCAATCATTTATTCAAACATCACATAGATTTGATCACTTTAACTAGTTATTGACTTGTCAGTCAGCGTTCATTGTTAAAGTTGCACACTTAGCTGACCAATATGACTTAATTAAATAAGGACTTGTTAATAAATAATTAATTATTTAAATTTTATTTTCATAAATTGGCTGGCTGCAAATTGATTAATAGATTTTTAGTAAATGGTTCATTATTTAAATTTTACCTTCATAAATTCGATAGCTATAATTTAATTAATTAAGGGTCTTTTAATAAAATGGTTCATGATTCATTATTCAAATATTACCTTTATATTTTTAATTATTAACTTAACTTAATTAAGAGCTCGTTAGACGGTTAGCCATAGTTGATCATTTTGGTAACTGGATATTGTTTGGTAAACTTTCAGTTAATTACAATAGTTTTTTTTTCTTTTCACATAATCTTTGGTCTTCAAATACTACAGTCAACTATACGCTATATAGTTAATTATTTAATGTAATTATTTATTCAGTAGTAAAGTGAACATTATTTTCTTATGTGATTTATCATTATTGTCTTTTTTCGTTATTGGGAAGTGCTCATTAAGTAGCACTTATATAAAAGAATATTTTTGTACTAGTGTAGCCAACTATACGTATAGGTAGCAATGATCGACTAGAATTTTAAACTGTCATTTAAACATTTTTTTAAATATCTATCTAGTCTATATTTTTAAATGCAGTGTACTACGAAATATTAGAACAAACACAATAAACTTGTGACAGTGTTTAGTTTGTCCTCTTTTTGCTATAAAAGGAGCCCTCTTCTTTTTGTTAACTAAACGCCTCCTTTTGCTTCAGTAATTGGTTTAAGACTTTCACGGCTTAAGATTGTGGCGTACTATTAGATCTTATAAACAGGGAAATGTTTATTCAGCTTTAGGAATAAAAAATAGTCCCTGGTGACAAAGTTTTGACAAAAAGAAATCTGACAAAAATTTTGAAAATGTCACAATAAATGCCAGATATTGAAACCTGTGTAAAAAGTGAATTGAAATTTTTGTCGAGATGATGAGCCCTTATGTCATTGTTCTATACTTTGGATACTTAAATCTGGATAGAAGTAATGAATTGAGGACTCATTTTCCATCAAAGTCTTTCCAAATGGTTGCCCGGAGCTGTATTATTATTACTCTGATTTCAATATATTAGGATGAGTCATAAAATATCGTCCGTGTTGAGAAACAAATTATAATAACCTCTGTAATCCCGCTAACCTATCAATATAGACAGAACTGAGCGAGATCCTATAGAGTAAAAGTAACGCAGTAAAATGACGTATCTGTGTAGGTATATTCTTTCCTCTGTAGTCACCTGGCATAACGCCATCTGATTATTACTTCTTCAATTTAAAAAAAAACGATAATAAAAAATATCTGGAGAAAGCCAGGTTTGAGAATTTGTCATAAACTTTTTACATCCAAACTAGCTGAGATATATGCCAACGGCAAGAGCTATTTAATAAATAGCAACAAGTACATACTTGCGAATAATAATAATTCAGTCTTCTTCTGGGCTTCCAGGCTGGAACCGCGTCACTGGTATAGTTGCTGACGTTTCGTACCCACTCGTATGGGACATCCTCAAGGCTCAACTACTGCTACTGTTTGTTGCTCTGAAACTGTTTTCAGTTTCAGAACAATTATTGATAAAGAAATTCTTTAACTCGATGTATTATAATATATTTCAAATGCTGGTTTTATATTATTTATAATAAAAGGAAACTTTTTGAATGAAAGTCGACTTTATTATATTAAACTTTTATTCAATTAAATATTAGAAGTGTAATGACTATATAAGATGACTAACTTTAGAAAAACGCCAGAACTTGTCTGTAATCAAAGATGTGTGTGATTATTTGTATATTTTATGCGACATTGCTGCTTCTTGTTTACTAGATTTTATAATTTACTTCACATTTCAACTTTTATTACTGAGCGTAATAATGATGATGATACGGATTTAAATAATTCATGAACTTTAGTCATTTCTTTAAAGAGCATTCGATTGTCACATATCGGCAGTCGTTTATTATTTTTATCTTTATTCTAACTATGATAAAACTATTCTTGGAAAATTCCAGTAAAGAAAAGAAAGTATCGAAAACATTTCCGGTCTCTTTGAAGTGCCAGAAAACATATATACCATCTGTTTCTTTGAGTAAACTAAAAATACTAGAATATTAACTGCGCTTCCGGTAGATAAACTGAATAAAGATAACAAACAAAAAAAAAATTTTAAAAAGTATATTAAAAGTATTGAGACTCAGTTAAGGAGAAATGCAGACCTGGATGATATAGAGATAAACTGGAAACACATATAAAACGAATTTATATTAGGGGAAAAAAAAAGAAAATTGTAAGAACTAGTTTAATAACAAATGTAATGAAATAGTAATACAGAAAGTGCAAGCTGGTATAAAATGAATAAGATCGAAACGAGACGAAGGCCAAAAGGGATACGAACAAATAAGGAAAGAGATTAATACGAGGAAGAGTTACAACAAAAACACTAGGAAAGTAAATTTGGATAATATCAGTGGTTTCGTGCAGGGGAAATTAACGATAATCTGGAGCCAATAATGGAAAAAGCATACGAGCATATGATTAGAACTGTTTTTCGATTTTCGAAAATTTGCTTAAAAGCTCGTAATAGCCATATGAAACTTTGACATGTCAGCGAAATTAAGAAGACTTAGATGGGTGACAACACAACCAACGAAGATTACCATAACAATATTAAAGAGAGAAGCAAAGAAGTTCAAAGTAATTTACTAGCAGCAATTCTACTCAATATAACACTGGAATATGTAACGAGGAAGTTAAGTAGGAAAAAACTCTGAATTAAAGGATAACTGACAATAACATTTGCGGAAGAATAATTACGAAGAGAAGGCAGATATTGAACGAAATATTTGTAAGTAGGCAAGAAATTTAGGCTAGGTATAGATGAAAATAAAATTAAAATGTTAAAGCTCGAACATAACCTTCAGGTAATAAAAATATTATTATTAAATAAATTTGGGACTATTTGAAAGGAGTGGAAAAATTCAAGTATTTGTGCATTATGATATCTTGCAATGGCAATAGGGAGGCGGAAATAGAAGAAAGCAAACCCAGCACTCTACACGAATAAAAGCTCCTGAAAGGTAAAAATGTTATAAGAGAAACTAAATCAAAAATATATAAGACCGTCATACGGCCAGTGAATACAACATTCAGCCGAAACGATCACTGTGACAAAAACAGACGATTATAAAAGTAAATGAATCTGATGATAGGAAGATTTTAAGAACTATATTAGATATAAACAAAGTGGTAGAAAACGAATATTGTGTATAAGAAGAATAAATACTGAATTAGGTCAAAATGATAGAGAACGAACACATGAAAGCTAATGCTGAATTTATTTTACAAATAGGGAGAGGACGTGATAAAAAAGATCAATCAATAAAGAATAAAATATAATAAAGGCTGGGGCATCTATGGAGGACAGAAGGAGCAACAATAAAAGCAATAATGGCATTGGAATTAAATGAACGAAGACGAAGAGGCAAGTCCATTATCAACTACAACTATTTTGCTAGAATTAATATATTTCTCTTTACTAGCTGGGATAACGTTTATGTTCAAACCATCTTTGACCAAATCTTTTACATGCAAGTGACTATTATACCTGCTGAGATGACAGAATTGTTATATAATTTGGAATTTTTAAATATAATTACAAATTGATTATGCGGCATTCTTAAAGTTCCCATTCAAATATTCAAATGACAGGGATCCGCCACCTTATAGCAAAATTATTTCTTTCATTCGGAGTTAACGGATTCATCGGTATGATATTTTTTAAATACTTTTCAAAAATTTCTTTAATATCATCCATCGATCGCGCGGTAAATTCTATAGCGCAATTTAAATCAGCATACATCACAAATTTATTGAAACCCGAATTCTGTAAACAAACAATATTATACTATATAGACTACGCTTATATCCCGCGTGTATGGATCAGATGAATCACCGCTGCAAGTTATTAAAATCTGTATATATGACAAACAGAACTGGCATTTTATTTTGAAAGCTGTTAAAGCATAAAGTATTTTCACGTGTCATTTCACCCAAATTTGTTTCATGTGGATCAGTTTCAGGTAGAATAGTATACAAATGATTAAAATCATGTTGCTGATGGGTATTTAATTTTTGCGGCATATCAAAATAGGTTAACCACCCATCACATAAATAGGTTGAATGTCCATGATTATTTATTTGAGATAAAATTAGTTCGAAGAGACTTTTAATTAAAACATAATGTGCTCGTCTGCCACCCTCAATTAGCAATAAATAAATAGATTATTTCTTTTATATTGAACAAAATAAATTGGTGCTGTCACATCATAATATCTAGCCAAACCGTGAAAGTTGGCACTTATATTATTTTAAAATTATGTTTTCTAAATTTAATATTGTGAAATAATTGGAGTAACTATTAACTCTCTCCAGATGATTATTGACAGGATAGAATGAAGCTATCAGACACCACGCTAGCCATAGATCATTATTTTGAATGTTTATGCATGTCTTTGTATTGTTATCGAATGAGGTAGCTTCATATAAGAAGAACCACTGATGGGATTGTAGGAATTTATTTATATTAATTTCTAAATATGAACTTCTCCCATTTAGTTTTTATAATTTCAGCTAATCGATTATAAAATATCATCTACACTGGAGGATTATGTGACGATGGTGTAACAGTTATTAAAAGATTTTAATTTGGCCATTTGTTCATCTGCACAAGGTTTAATGTCCTAAGCAAATATCCAGATGATAGTTCAGTGGTAAGTCACTGTTTAAGCGAATGCTGACAGATAAAGATAAAGTCGAGTGCGAGCGTAATAATAACTCATGGTCTGCCTTATATAGTCATATGCCCCTCTTCTTGTACACACATTTTGCAAGATTCCAATTATTTGAATCTATTAACTATCGTTGCCCATTTTAATTTACGAAAGTATTAACAGAATAAAACTTTACTTTAATGAATCTACATGCATTAATTTAAGAACTATAGGTTCATAATTTTTTATATAATTATAAAATATAAATTATATATACATATATATATATTTATTCTATTTTACGTACTAATTTAATTTTTTTTTATATACATAAAATATACACAGCTCGTTCATTAGTTTGTAAATGTGTTATAAATTTTAATTTTATGTTTAATGATCGCTGTTGTTTTGTTCTATTTATTTAAATGAAAAGTGGAACGAGCTATAAAATGAGAAATAGGTAATTTAGGTGTATAAAAGTGTATTTGCAATCATCAGAACTGTTAAAGTGTGTATATATACAATATTTTTGCTCTTTAACATTAACGTTGAAAATAACATTATACGTACATATATGACTCAATGGACTGAATACTTAGCTTTATGCAGCACGGATTTTTTGAATCATTTTACATACAAATTGTACTAGGAAAGTCTTGCAATATGACGCAACAATGAATCGTAGGAAGCTGCTTGTTGCTGCATGTTGAGACATGTTCATATGTGCATAGTAGCCGTCGCGCCATATCGATGGGCTCAGTTATTCACTAGCAGTGGTAAAGTGCTTACTGTGGCATCGTGGTCACGAAATGAGATAAGTGCGGTTTTGCGTTCTGCTTCGAAGAAATGACTCTTGCACTAGGTGATGTTTGTCCACATCGCACGATATTCAGGTGGTATAGAGAATTCCAAAGGGTAAATTTAACTGTGGAGGATACTGAGAGGCCGGGAAGGCCACGAACGTCAGTTACGGACGAAAACGTTACCACTGTGAGGAAAAAGCTTGCACCAGCAATTCGTTCGATTCTGCATGATCATTTGCACGTGAAGAAACTTTGTTCTCTCTGGGTGCCGCATCGACTAACTGAAGAGCAGATGACACGACTTGTGACTTGGTGCCGGTAGATGCTAAAAAAGCTTAATAAGGGACAATCTCAGTATGTGAACAACATCGTGACAGGTGACGAGACTTGGCTGTACTATTACGATGTGCCGACCAAAGCTCAAAATAAAGTTTGAAAAAAAGACAAAGAACCTGTGGCCAAAGTTAAGGATGGACACCTGGTTCCTCTATCACGACAATGCTCCAGCTCACCGCGCTAAAGCCTGCACTGAATATTTGACCACGACAGGATTGAAACTTCTCGAGCACCCTCCCTACAGGCCAGATCTTGCTCTCTGCAACTTTGCACTGTTCCTGCATGTGAAAATGAAGCTAAAAGGGAGGTGGATTTCCAGTGATGAGGACCCTCTGCAGGCCTGGGACAAAGAGTATGCTTTACTCCCTAGTGAAACTTGTCAGAACTGGTTTAAAGATTGGTTTCAGAGGATGGAGAGATGTATTGAGTGTAGAGGAAATTACTTTGAAAAAATTAAATAAACAAAGCTGTATTGAAAAACTTTCCTAGTACCCTTTGTATATGAAATCCTTTGCGTAATATATAATCTAAACCTTCAAAAATAGTCGATTATCCGCCTGGAGTATGCAGCCACATTATGAATTATGAAATTTAAAATAATGTATGGGTGTCGGATCATTTTCAAAACAACCTTAATCGACGCTTAAATATCAATCCATTACTAATTTGAGTCTTTAAAATAAAAGCATAATACATATAAACCGTTAAGTGTCGCAGAATTAAAGTTTTGACCTTCCCCATAATAACTGTAGAAAAAAATCAAAAAAATGTAAATAGAATATTATTCCTTTTACATTTTGCGGTTGCCTCGACTGGCTAGGCGGCGATTCTCCAGGCACATAGAACTTGTCTATAAAGTAATAAAAACGATATTGCCACATAAATGTTTATAAATAGTGATAATATTTAACAGGATTCCAATTTTAAGTTCGGTAGGAACAACATAAATACTTCCAATAAATTCAGGTACTTCAGGTTTCTACTATTTATACCAGATGTAAGTATTACGAATATTGTTCTCGTTACCTCATTGTCAAACGCCAGTGCACTTGCATTACTTGCATCTCGTTAATTTCGCTATAGTTTCAGAGTTCTCAAATTTTACCACAATTCAAAAATGATTAACGCTTTTCCGTATCACAATTAATGAAAGGTCAAAAGTGAAACGATCAACTGTCACAACCCAAGATATAAATATTTAGAAATACGTCTCGACAGACGCTCAACCTGAATAAATCACATTTATGCTGAAAAAAGCAAGACCGGCAATTTAAACTTATCTTAGACGATAAAGCACTCGTATATAGTATATAGAAAACCAGCCTGAAGTCTATGTGGAAGAATGATATCCAAATATGAGAAATCGCTAATAACTCTAACTTAGATTTCCGACAAAGGTTTCAAAATAGTAAGAGCTATCACTAATGCTCCTTGCCAAGCGCCAAACTAAATTCTCATAAATTAGGATTTAGGCGATTAGCGAAAAAATTAGGGCACATAATTTGTCTGAGTGTTCATTGAACTAATTTTCAAGTACTTTGTAGGTTAATGAAAGTGAACTGTACAAACTAAAACAGTTTATCAAATAGCTATTGATATTATAATATTACAATGAAACACCTGTAGTTGTTGTCGCACTACTTATTGTTGTATTTTTACTTATTTAGTTATTCTATACAATTATCGTACTCGTATAACTAACTTATTGTCCATTAGAATAAATTACATAAGTAGTAGATACAATGTTAGTGTCTAATAATTGTTTCAACGAACAATTGATTACATCGCAATTTAAATTTATACGATCATAAGCGTTGGATTTAAGTGTGAATGAATAGTAAATTCGTTTGAGTTGGCAACTGATAAATTGTAAAAATGTCCATAGCTGCAGATCTGCTTACATGAAAGTCTAAAGTAACCAACATAAATGGAGATTTAATTCTATTAGAAGTAAGCTATAGAGACAGGAAAGAGACTAATTATCAGGTCTAATTTCCAAAAATATTACAGTCAAAATATTCAGTAGCATTGACCAGGACTAGAACAAAATTCTCGAGATTTTTACTACTTCATGTATCGGGAACATAAACGCACCATATTCTAAATTTACGCGAATTTCTGTATTTTATTTTTCATATTGTGTTTCCTTCTTTCAAAGATTTTCATATTAAAAGAAAAGTAAGAGGACCGCTTTCATTGTTATCATTAATATTCAGCGTAATGCTGGAAAATGTAGTAAAAAAGATATAAAAACAGGAATAAGGCTGATGACTACAAGTGCTTGTGATACCGGAACAAGAAGTCAGTAAAACAAAAGCGATTTAGGGGACAGAAAGTAGAGGAGGAATAATTTAGGAGAACGAATCAAAAGCTGAATTATTTGCAGGTATAATTTTTTTCATAAGAACTTAGATATTGTGTTGGATGAGATTGTGGAAGAGGTATTAAAAACATTGATGAGGCGTAAAAAAGGAAGGCGAGAGAAGAATAAACAAACCAGGATGAAAAGTTAATGTAGATAACGACATTAAACAGTTCGAAATTTCAGGATGGAAAAACAAAAAATGAAGGACAGAAAAAAATGGAAAAACATAACTTGTTAAGTCTTGATGTCTTGATTGGTTTTATATATATATATACGAGGTGTGGCTATTAAATAACGAGACTGAGGCTGTAAAACACTTTATTTTGATTTCATACATATTTACTTCTTATCACCTTCAATACACACCCCTCCTTTATCCCTACAACGCTCCATGCGAATCTTCTATTATTCGAAACAGTGCTAGAAGTCTTCTTCTGTCAGCTCCTTCAGGACGCGTGCCGCTTAATTCAGATTTCACCATAGAAACAGATAGAAGTCGCACGGCGCAAGATCCGGCGAATAAGCCGGATGATCTAACGCCAGGATGCTGTACTTGGCTAGAAACCTCTTGACTGGCAATGCGGAATGAGCCGGTGCATTGTCTTGGTGGAGAATCCATGACTTGTTCTTCCATAATTCGGGTCGTTTTTTCCTTATTCTTTCACGGAGTTGAGCGAGAACGTAAAGGTAGTAATGTTGACTAATAGTTTGACCTTCAGGAACCCAGTGAAGGTAGACAATCCCATGAATATCGAAAAAAACAGTCATCATTGCTTTGAATTTGGATTTGCTCATTCGAGCTTTTTTGGCTCTCGGTGAAGATGGGCTCTTCTAGTGTATGGATTGGCGCTTTGTTTCAGGATTATAGCTAAAGAACCACGATTCGTCTCATGTTATTATCCTTTCCAATAAGTGCGGGCCATTTTCAGTGGTATTCAAAGTGTCAGTACAAACATTTTTGCGAATTTCTTGTTGTTCGAACGTGAGAATTTTAGGCACCATTTTGGCGCACACTTTTTGCATGTTAAAATTGTTATGTAAAATTTGCCGTACGGATTCATTATCAATTCCTATAGTTTCAGCAATCACACGAATTCTTAACGGTCAGATCGAACCAGATTACCGATTTTTTCGATATTGCCATCCGTCTTTGACGGGAAAGGGCGACCCGAGCGTGAATCATCTTCAACGTCTTCTCGGCAATCTTGAAAACTCAAAAATCAAACTCAAAAATATGTGCGCGCGATAAATATTTATTGCCATACACTTCTTTCAATGAATTATAAGTTTCAGTAGCGATCTTACCAAGTTTCATATGAAATTTCACAACAATTCGATGCTCTATTGTTACACTTAACATTTTTCCGGCGAAACAAAAAAAAAACCCTAATGCGAACAAAGGCTACGGCTATACTGATTTGTTTACAGAGGCGAGAGGTACGGCATTCAAAAGAGAAGGCTTCACGAAAAATAGCTATCGGTCATTGGCGTTTGGGGCATGCGCACTTCTTCTGTGCCAGCGTAAGTCTCGTTAATTACTAGCCACACCTCGTATATATTAGATTTGTCAGGAAATACCATATTTAACCTGTAAGAAGTCCAAAAACAAAAATTAAAAGAAAAGAGAAAAAATGTATCTGTCGATAAAGATGGATTCGTCTATAGATAGAGTTGCATAAAAGAATTGATACTAACACAAATTCTTACATTATTCTTTCTTTTTATTGTCATACTATTAAATAAATCGACTGTTAACTTAACAAACGCGTACATTTACGTTCGCCATTATTATCCTATCGCATCATTAATATATTCTATTTAGCACTTGCTTGTGTATATTTGTCAACGACACCATTCGAAAGACGCTTTTATCCGCAGCAAATACCATTGAGCAATCAATAGATTCTTTCAGACTGGGAAATATACGCGTCGATGTTCAATACCTCTAAGGGTAAAAGGGATTAATATTCAACGAACGAAGTTTTGCTGCGGCGAATATTTCCAGGACAGAAGTGTACTTACGAAATATTAGAGATTGTTGTGATTTAAATTTTAAATTCCTGAATTAAATTTTTAGGGACTACTGCTGACGATTTCAAGAGACATTGAAACGTGAGTCGACCGACTCGAAAGGATAAAAATCTATCTTCAATTCAAGTTTTACCCAATAAAAGTGTAAATATTGATGAGACGGGTTTAATTGTTTGCGTGCCGGATTTCAATATAATTAATTCATGACGGATTGATAGATTGACTCATTAAATTCAGCACTTAAACCGAAAGGGTAACTGATTTATTTACTGACAAAATGTTTTATTAAATGGGTTTACAGCGGATTCAATAGATCTTTTATCTATTTTTCTTACATTAGTAGTTTTCTGAATTTCAAAAGCGCGTTTATCGTATAAATCTCATACAAAACGTATCCAATTTTATTCATTATGTTAAAATGAATTACACCTACATTATATATAATATCGTCTCTAATATAAAATTTACAAATATGTCTTTCCAAGTATACCAATTTATATTATATAGACATCGTGTAATAACGTATTATATAGAAAATGTATATTTGTTACTCCGCCTACATCAAATTAAATTGAAAGTTTCTACGTCATTGTAAGACATTTACACGTCCATTGAACGTAAGCGATGTTTACAGTACCCTATAATTTTTACAAAATTTTGGTTAAATAAAATGCATAAATATAAAATGCAATCTATTCACTTTTTGTCAAACCTTCCTAGGCCGTAGTGAATGACTGTCTGCCCCAGATCTTTGGAAAGAGTGGGACAAAAAGCATCATCTGATTTTCTTTCGCTATAAATTTTGTTTAAAGTAAAAACTCATTTGGTTTTAAACTGATTATGTTTATTCGCACTTCTTAATTTTGTTTCAATTAATTGCGGAAAATTATGACCGACAAATGGCCGCCGCTGACGTTCATGCAAATTTGGACTATTTTGATTACATTTTATACAACTGTGGGCACCATTTGTGGTGTCACGTTGTCAATTTCGGCTCGAATGTTGTTCTTTAACTCCTCCAAGATGCGGGACTTGTTCACGTACACCAACGACCTCAAATATCACCAGAGGAAGAAGTCCGGGGTAGTCAAATCGGAAGATCTGGCTGGCCAAGCAAATCACCGAAACGCTCATGTCCTCCAATTGCAGATTGTAAGAAAAATTCAGTCAGCATTGCTCTATAGCGGTTACTGTTCACAGTAATACCACACGGTAACTTTGAGAGAATGTAATGGTGCTTCATGAATTATGCATGAATTTTCCGTCCCCTCGAACTGAAAATTTTCCTTATTAGCGTGGCCGCTGAAATAAAAATGAGTCTCGTCGCTCATGATCAATTTTGATGGAAAATCGTCCACTCCGTCGTTGAGATCCAAAATCTTACGGCTGTATTCTAAACGAACAAACACTCTCCCTTGTTGTGCACCTCTCTTCAAATCGGGAAGCCAGACGTCGAATATTGTTGCCGAAATTCACCTTGCGTTAACACCACTGCCGAATTATCGCACGTTCTTGCGATTCATTGTTATTCACTATATATTTCGCACGTCTCTATTTCGCTAATGTAAAACCAAACTGACATACAATGCCATTTACAAAAATGGCAGACTTTCCAATAGGGTGATACTTATTGCCCCACTTGTTACATACCATGTTATTAATACACGTTTTTATGATGTCCTAGAATTTCTTCTTTTTAGACTATAGCATTATTATTTCAAAATTATTATGCCAAAAGTTTAAAATACAGTAATGACAAGTTTAGCTGTATAATACAATAGATAGTCCTACCTAAACTTGTAAGAATCATCCTTTAGCTCTAAGGTGTAAATAAAGAGAACTAAAAACCTTTTTATATTGTTCTTAGTTACTACTGACATAATGCGATACTATGCCATTGGTAAATTCAGTTTCTATTAGCGTGGTTGCAAGTTTTCTAGGAACACTGCTTTTAATTATTGGTAGCCAGATATCTTAAATCTCCGTTCTTGTCGTCCGTGAAATTTGATGTATTTTCCTTTGCTTTTAACAACACATTATTTGCATAACAATTTCTTGTTAGCATGTTCATTATATTATGCCCTGAAATTTCCTTTATATTAGTAATACTAATAAGCTCCAAATAACTAACCTCTACATGCCGATATTTGTAAATAACTTATACGTGCATGCATACACTTTTCTCTTTCAACGTTCTTTCTAGAATTAAATTTTCGTTAATAAAAAAGTTTTATAGTTCAAGTAAAATAAATAAAGGCGACGCATACAGTATGGACAGAGACAAATATCACAATTTGAAAATCCTTCGATTATACAAAGGGCACTAAGAAAGTTTTGCAATATGACGCAACAATGAATCGTAGGAAGCTGCTTGTTGAGACATGTTCATACGTGCATAATAGCCGCCGCGCCATGTCGATGGACTCAGTTATTCATTAGCAGTGAGAGTATAAAGTGCCTGCGATGGCATCGTGGTCACGAAATGAGATCAATTTTGGGTTATAATTTCGTGTGTGGTTTAAACATAGACTAGTGCTTCGAAGAAATGACTCTTGCACTAGGTGATGTTTGTCCACATCGCACAACGATATTCAGGTGGTATAGAGAATTCCAAAAGGGAACTGTGGAGGATGCTGAGAGGCCAGGAAGGCCACGAACGTCGGTTACGGAGGAAAACGTGACTACTGTGAGGAAAATGCTTGACAAAGACAGACGAGTGACCTACCAATAGATAGGTGGTACTTCAGGCCTAAATGCACCAGCAATTCGTTCGATTCTGCATGATCATTTGCACACGAAGAAACTGTTCTCTCTGGGTGCCGCATCTAATGCCTGAAGAGCAGAGGACACGACGTGTGACTTGGTGCCGGGAGATGTTAAAAAAGTTTAATAAGGGACAATCTCGGTATGTGAACAACATTGCGACAGGTGGCGAGACTTGCCTGTACTATTACGATGTGCGGATCAAAGCTCAAAACAAAATTTGGGTCTTTGATGATGAGGACACACCCGTAGTTGTCAGAAACTCCCGATCTGTATAGAAGAAAATGATAGCTGTATTTTTCAAATCGAGTAGAATTGTGGAACGCGTCGTTTTGGACACAGAAGATAGTCACAGCTAAGTGGTATACTGAATAGTGCCTGCCTAAAGTCACTGGATTTATGAAGAACCTGCGGCCAAAGTCAAGAATGGACACCTGGTTCCTCCATCACGATAATACTCCAGCTCACCGCGCCAAAGCCTGCACCGAATATTTGACCACGACAGGATTGAAACTTCTCGAACACACTCCATATAGTCCAGGTCTTGCTCTCTGCGACTTTGCGCTGTTCCCGCATGTGAAAATGAAACTAAAAGGGAGGCGGTTTTAAGGGGGTAAGGACCTTCTGCGGGCTTGGGAAACGAGTGGACTTTACTCTCTAGTGAAACTTGGTAGAACTGGTTTAAAGGTTGGTTTCAGAGGATGGAGAGGTGTATCGAGTGTAGAGGAAATTACTTTGAAAAAATTAAATGCTGTATTGCAAAACTTTCCTAGTATCCTTTGTATGTACGTATGTACTTGCACATTTGTTCTTAATAAATAAGACCTGGATTAATTTAGTTAAGAGGTGCTGTATACACCCAGTAAGTGAAAATATGTCCGGGTATGCATATATTAATCCTATTTTTGTTTGGGGTATATCTAGGTTTTGGAAATTTCTAATGAGATAACACATAATAAATTTTCTAATCATCACAACAACATCACAATAATATACGATAATGATTTCAAATTATATGAAGGTATACTATACTGATGCAGGAAATTCAACTTCATTTATTTGCATTATTTAATTATTTGTTATGTTTAGTTATCTGGTAGGATAGTTAGTTCGCACATAATCACAAAAAAGTGCCAGTATTGTACGAACATAAGAATGCTCCAATCTCGCGATTTTGTTCTAATTTGTATAATCATTTAGTAAATGAATTTCTGCTCTTCAATTTCTACAATTCACATTATATGTAGTTCGACTTAAATCTGTGAAAAACAAAACAATTATATTATTTTCATTGCAGACATTGTTATATTAGAATGACCACAAAATCATAAGCAATAATATGATTTTATTATTAAAATTCCCTCTCTTGTGATATTAAATTAATTGACAGTTATGGACGGATCCATTCTTTCAAATCCTAAATTCTATTTCGGATTCCGCTAGACAACAATTTGAGATATCTCTTTCGGAATGGCGTTTGGTGTTCTTCTTTGGTTTCTCTGTATTTACTGATGTAAATATTACAGATCTGCTTTTACGGCTATAATTGAGCAATTAATGAACAAAGTTATGTTAGCTTAACAATCATGATTTCAGGAAATTAATAAAAATTAATTACTACGTCAGGAAATAAAAGGAAACTAGATTTAATTATGTCATTATGAATTCATCGGAACATACTTAATGGTGAGCGTTTTGAAAACTTATGACAGATAAGACAATATCTCTAATGATCGCAAAGTTGCAGATCTCTAAGAAATACTAGATGCTTTTGCTAATATTTTCACAAATATTTAGCATTCATAAATGAGTACAAGTGGATGCTGTGAGATGAGGTGCTATCATCTCACAGCATCCACTTGTACTCATAATCAATTAGTTTGTTTATTTTTCGACGTACGTCCGTTGTCAACATTCTTTAAAGGATAAGTTCCAAAAGCTCCAAATACTAGATATTTAAAATAATTTTCTTTGAACTTTCTCTATTAACAAGGTCTGGTAGACATAGAAAGAGTACAGTATTACAGATTCATATTGAAACTGGATATATCAATGTAAAAAAGTGTATTCAGTGTCTGGCTATTTGAAAACTTACGAGACTATCCTATAAAGAAGCTAAGTGTGCATGAACTGGAATTGCAAATGTCAAAAATATGCTTGTTGCAAACGTTGATTAAACAAAATGCCAAAAGGATGATCCACAATATATGAAAATACGGCACAACGGCATATTTATTAATATTAAACTATATTTTGTTTTTAAGACACCAATCTTTGACTGCTAAATATTAGTAGAAATATTATCTTTCTTTTGTTGAAAATGTTGAATAAAATCAGGTGCATAAAAATATTATTTGTCTACTTCAGAGGCTCCAATTAGAACAACTAGTGTTTAAGTTTTATTATTATTAGTTACTACTTTAATATGCATTGTAAACTACTAACTAGTTCTTTTATATAAATACATGTTTATTGGCCATGAATTGGAATAATTGTAGTTTTGTTTTAGAGACCAGACTCGTATCAGAGGCTTTTCAAACATTAGCAAACTTGCTGCTGCTTGCATGTATGTACATGTATTAAAAATATATGCAAGAAAAGATACCATTTATGTGAAAAATATTTCAAACAAATGTCTTTTTGTTACTCCATTGGATTCTAACTAGAATTTGTATAATGTCGCTTTATTCTTCGAAAATTTCCATACTTTAATTGAAATTAGTTGGTTACTGAATCAGTGATTCCGACATTTGATTTATTCTATCTAGTTCAAGATATGCTAAAATAGATCATCTATATAGATAAACGTTATCTATAATTTATTATTATGCTAAGAAATTTGTGAATCTGAAAAATTTATATTGATTTCCAATTATGCTTTGGGAAAACAGGTCTTTAATGAAATATTTGAAGAATACTCCATTAATATATGTATATTATTAAAGAATTTGTTTATTTTACATTCTCGCATCATTTACGACAAACGTTCAATGAAATTCCATTTTAATGAATTTTCATGGACAGTTCTGGCGCAGACTGCATTAATTAAATGGATAAAGTCACAGCAGGCTAATTCCATTTCACTTTCTCTCTGACTATGGATTTTATTTATTATCATGCCATGCACGATTCTCGTCGAAGAAAACACGAAACCTGCGTGGGATGAGACAGAGAGATATTACATCATAGGCTACTGAACGCATAGCCGTACTGAAATTGAGGCAGAAGGTTATTTAAATTCCATTCATGTAAATTGAAAATTTAATTATGATGTAGAGTACATGAATTGTGTTTTATTATGTCAACATTTCTACGTCGTTTTGACAGAAGTAATGTATAAAAGGGGAAAAACATGATACGTGCTACAAAATAAATTTTTACGGAGAGTTTACTTCACTTTGAATGTAAAAATTTAATTTAATTAAATGTCAAGATCAAAGAATTTTTCGCACTAAGAAAGAAAAATGTTTATGGTATAGGATACCTATATGTAAAATATATATAAATAAAATCTGTATTTATAACATTTAGTAGCAAATTTGTCAAGACCCATATGTATAGAGGAAGTCAGAAAGACAGACACATGAAAACTTTCATTTTAAAGAAAGCATTTTATTGAAACGAATGGATCAATTTAATATTAGCAAATATTTCCAAATTCATCTTTTTTCACTTTAAAGCATTTTCCTTGATTACTGTTTGCCCTAACTGAGCTCTTTGTTTTGTTAAATTCATCGAAACTAGTTTGATAAGCTTGGCGGTAAATTTAAAGCGGATTAATTAAATAATTTTGTTCTCTTACCGCTGTCATAAGTTCTTGTTAAATGAACAAGATAGTTTACCTGCGCCAACATGTGTGTCTAATCAATCATTGGTTCCCAGAAACTCCTCGGATACTCATTTAATATGTTATAGTATGTTATAAGTTATTTTAATATGACCATATAACAGGCAAGTACTTTTATAGCACCCCTCTAGTGAGGACTTAATGACACGTAAATACATCGTGAATCGTTCCTTACTTTAATAGCCAGAGTAATATTAAATAAATCGTGTATAAGTAAGCGAACTCGATTCGCTTATTTACATTAGTTCTGGGAATCAAATTGAATAGTCATTACTTAACATCGTATAATTAAAATGGCATTACAGCGTAACATTTCTTACATTTCTCCCGGTGATGAAAAATATAAAATGCTCTTAAAAGACTGATTTGGCGGTTCAAGCTAAGTAAATGTTAAATGTGTATAATAAATAATAAGAAGAAAATGCAGAAGTTACAAAAAAGACCATTATAGAAAGAAAGCCGAAATTAATTGGAATCTCCTACAACATAGTTTATAATATAGCGACCATAGTATTACGGAAGGAAGAGTTCGAAGTGATAAAACATCTTTAAGGAAAGTACAAAGTTGGGGCGTCACTGGTATAACTGCCGGCGTTTCATATCCACTTGTATGGGACATCTTCAGGGCTCAACTACTGCTACTGTTTGTTGCACTGTCGGCAGTTATACCAGTGACGCGGTTCCAGTCTGGAAGCCCAGAAGAAGATAATATGGACCACGATCGCAGAAGTCTATGTACCAGATTGACGGATTCACCGAGGATACAAAAATTACACCAAGAATATTTGAAATGAAAAGATTCCGGGAATACATAGACGAAACTTGGCATAACACTTACGATATCATAAAAAAATTGATTGATGATGCACAGGCATGTTTATTAAACGTATCCTCTTACAAATGAAAAAGAATTATTATTTTACATTATCGACGAACTGTTACTTTCGGCAAAAACATAAAAAATTGTAATCTTTACTATCACGAGGATGTGATAGTACCATTATTTGAAGAATAGTTTCGACAAAATGTCGATTAGTATTACCGAAAAGGTGTCATTGTTATGGACAATGCTTCATATCATTCACGACATGTGAAAAAGTTGCTAAATTCGAACAGTACAAAGGCTGAAATACCGAAGATTTACAAAAAATTTATATTTACTATGAAGATAGCTACACAGAAAATCAATTATTAGACTTTTAAAAGACATTTGAAAAGGAATACGTAGATAGTATGGCCACAACCGCAAGACACACTGCTTGCCACAGTATTACTGTATATTTGGTCCGATCAAGTTAATTTGGAGTCAATTGAAAGAATATATTAGACCGCAACCACGATCGTCCCAAATTTAATGAAGTAGCTTTAAATCGTATTCGAGAAACGATTCCCAATATAACGGCAGACAAATGAAAAACTAGCATTAGACATACAATTGAAATAGAAAATGTATATTTAGGAAATATCAATATTCATCAGAAATTTGTAATTAATTTAAATGAAAGCGATGGAGACGACACTGACTTGAGAATGTACAAAATTTGTGAAGAAATATTTTCTTAAGTGTGACATTTTTATTTATTTTATATTATGTAGCAATGTCAGACAAAATGCTAATTTAAAACTGAGATGGAGATCCAATCTTCTCAATTATTTGCTTATTATATACATCGTCTTATCTGGCCGTGATTACAATATCTGTTGGACGAGAATCGAGACTACCTGACGAGGCTTAGTGCAAGACGAAACGAAAGACAAGTCAGATTGCAGTTATTATAGACAGTACCCTGCCCTAATTGCAATGTCAAACAAAAGTCCTTTAACATTTCAAACAGAGATGGAGAGCCAATCTTCTCCATTATTAACTTATTAACATATATACGTCACCTTATATGGCCGTGATTATAGTATCTGTTGAACTAAGGCTGTCTGATGAGTCTTAATACAAGACGAAATGGTCGTCGTAGTCATGCTCTCGGTCAAAAGATACTTGTTCGTGTTTGAATAGCTTCCCAAATAAGCCTATCTAACGCACAAGTCAGATTGCAGTTATTATAGATAGTTGCCTGTTTTGACTGCAATATCAGGCAAAAATGCTTTAACATTTCAAATAAAGATGGAGATCAAGTTATTATGAATGGGTAATTATAGAACAAGTTTAATTAGAATTGTATCATAAATATGTATTTGACCATTATGTGTTGTAAAACTCAAAAGAATTTACATTTTGGTTTACAAAATAAGATTAAAAATAATACGCATTTATTCACAGTTTGCTTCTATTTACAATAGCGCATTGTATATGTAGCAATAATATATGCATAAAATATCGTTACTTATGTATGTAAGTATATTTGTAAGTCTTCGTTTAAATGTCTGCGTTTATGTATTTTAACATATTAAGAACTCATTCTTATATAAATTTGTGTTTAATTAATATATATATATTACATTGTACGAATAATACAAAATATAACCCTGTGTATCTACGGTGCAGGGTACCTGAATATTATTTATATGATCATTTGCTTATCGAACTCTTACACTAGAAAATGCTAGAAAGGTACATACTTTCTATTTAGTCACATTAAAATAAGTTCGGCCGAACTCTATCAGCATATTTCTCTACATTTGTTTTAAATATCATTGCTAATGTTATACATATATACTACGTTCATTATGGCAGTTCCTTTGTAATTATTATAACAAGATTTTCCACTTTTTCTGCGGTCGTTTTATTATTTTGTTTCATTTATCACCTCTTCGAATTTTTCTCTATTAGGTATTGTCACTCCTGCTTCATTTTCAAATATTTATTGCTGGTCTATTATACGATCTGCATTTTCACTCAGAAGCTCTTTAAAATATTATCTCCTTGTTGTTTATTAGTGACGTTAAATATATAAGTAGAGAAGTATGTATATCTTTAACGTCCTTTTATAAATTTCGGATTTCTTTACATTGAATAATCTCCATCTAATCGATTTTACACGTAAATTTGCTTCCGTACTATAGGCTCTTTGTTACTCTGTAATTTATAATTTCTTTTCAGCCTTCTTTATAATATTTTTAATCTGAAACTTTCCTTTTTTCATTTCTTCTCCGCAATTTTCTTTCAACCATTCCTTATTTTTTTTTAATTATACTTTGTGAAATAATTTTCTAATTTTACATCATTTTGATGAATCCCTTGCTGTATTATAGTTTCTTTGGGTTTCTTGTGTATACGTTTTTGCAATATTATTACTTTGTAACTCGTTCGCATTTTACTTTTTCTCTCTTTCCCTTTTCTTATTCTTCTTTGCACTTTGCTCCAAATCCTTAGTTTGCAATCATTAAACGATGATCAGAAATAGCATCAGCTTCTCTGTGCATTCTAACTAACTTTACACAATTTATTTGGTTTATTTCATTTCTTCCTTAAACGATCCGTGTTTCTTTCGCAGTCAAGGCTAATTACTTTTAACAAAATAACGGACACCATCATTATTCTTCTCATGCTTACTTTGTTCAACTGTTATCTTTCTATAAGTTTCTTTGTTTCGTGATTTAACATTTGTGTCTCATACTAAAATTAATATACTTAACAGTTTGCGGCGAAATGGTATCAAAATTTGGCTCTAGTTCGTCATGGAAAATGTTATTTATATCTCCTTAGGAGCACGGATATATATTATAGTACCATTTATTGTAATTTATCCGAGATTGGTGTAAATTTCTTTACTGCTACTCCTAAATTGCATATCTTCTACTTTAACTGCCCCTCAAGAAGAAAGTGTAATTTTCAATTTCATTAATACCACTATTTTTAGATGGGATTTTTTTCGACGGTTTTGCAGTATCGGTTTTATTTCTTAGGTGTTGCTTCACGTGTTGATTTGATTGTCGTTTGATGCAAGCAAACTATCGACGAAATTAAATGTTGAGAATGCAAGGACCGAAGAGATACACAGGCAACACTAGAAAAGCCATGTCGATATACTGGTCTTGACTTCACGTCATAGTATTTTCATGAACTCTTTCATGCTTTTTGAGTTGCATTTCGAAGTGACCTATTTATATAGCAATCTCCTGAATGGAGTAGGTTTAAGGTTTTCTGTATTTATTCCGTCAACTGGCTATACCGATGACGTTTTACTATTGTTGCAGAGAATAGTTTTTGATATCCGCCTCTCACGTAAGATATCATATTCTATTTAGCCATTACAGTTGCTTCTCCTTTTATTCAAACTCTCGAGTTTGTGATTCTAACTTCGAGTTTCTTGGTGTTGACATCGATCGTTTGTATATACTGAGTCCATTCTATAATATATTCCTATCTACAATAGGTACCTAGAGTGTGAGATCACAACTTTTCACGGGTATTACTACGAAGGAAAATAGAAAAGCTTTATATCTAATATAGAAACGAAAGATCTATGATTTTTTATTATTTTATTTTTAAACGCAATCTCTCTTAACTTCAACGCACTTGTACTACCCATCCACTTTATTCCATCAGTCGGTATTCAAATTAGGCATCTACGTTCTCGGTTATTGTCTGCAAAATGACGTTCCTAGAGGTGCTTTTTAAAATTTCTAAATAAAACGAAGTCGGACGGAGTCAAATTCATAACTCTTGCTTCACCTCAAAAGACGGTGAATCATCTTTAATGGATTTAGGACCCCATCGAAACTATTTTCTCTGCCGAGTAGCTTCATGGCGTTTCCCCAATAGGTGCAAAGTTGTCAGTCTCGAACTGTTTCGTTGCGTACGTACTTGAACGTCTATTTATGGATATAGAACGAGTTGAACTGCCTTTCTATTTAGTATTACGATTGGAACATGTAAAATTATATTCACATGCATCTCTATTTCAATTATATGGGGCTCTCTGTTTTGAAAGCCCCCCCATTTACCCCTTCGGTAATGTACGCACTGAAACTTTTTCGTAGCGCTTGTTATGTTTCAGAATCTCATTCGGAATACCTCAACAGATATTTTATAATATAATTCCACAAAACTCATTTTTGTTGTGAGACACTTTTTAGAAAATAAAATAATAAGCGAATTGAAGTCAAATTTGACACATAAGTACAAAAATGTTGTCTTAGGCAAGTCCCAAGTAGTTGCTTCTAGCATGGTTAGGTAAATATTCTTTTAGCTCCCCTCGTATATATATATATACAAACTAAATCGCAGTGTAATGCATTTCACACCAAAATTTGAGGAAAATTAAGAAGAATTCATTGAAATGTTAGAAGATCGCTTTAGGACCCAATCTACGACGCGGCATAATACCAGAGAAATCTAAACTTTTATTTAAATTTGAATAATTGAAAACGCTTTTAAGAATGTAAATCTATTTAATTTATTCTATACTTATTCTTATATTAGTCTTGAAATGAATTACATGTGAATTGCATCACTCAAACTATACATAAGGCGTTTCTTTTATATCAGCTCCATTCAAGAGCACCATATTAAAATATTGTATTCCACCGTGAACAGTTCGTGCGTGATGCAGCAATTATTGAAGCAAGTCACGAAATGTATAATACACCTACCCATACATATACATAGTTCTAGATGCTACCGTGATTGTGTTTGTTATGTTTTGTGTTTAAATTCTGCACTCATAATCAATTCATTTCGCTTGGAATATGAATGTCAGTGTGTAGGTATGGTATTTCATCTTTTATTTTTAACATCTATTGTAATTATCGTTCGTTGTAAAGATTTTCGTTGTGTGTTTAAAGTATGGTATTTGATACTTTTATTTTCTAAATCTAATTGAAAGCTACCATATTATGTGTTAAATTTATGTTTTAAAATGAATATTAAATGACCTTGATTTTATAAATAAACTTAAAGTAACTGTTGAACTTTAATTGACTAAAAGTTAAATCTTAGAAATTGCGTACGTTTTATTTTCACATAACCTTGCCTTTTAATTTTCTTACGCCGAAGGTTGTTACTACAATTTTGGATTAAAGGAGACAAAAATATTTAGAAATAAAGAAAAGTAGACAAATATATTTTGGATTAGAACTTAGAAATAAAGAAAAGTAAAGATATTTTCCTTTAGAATCTGTCAATTTTGTTCACGCCTCCAAACCAATTTTCATAGTAGTTTTCCATTCAGAAGATGGTACATTTAATTCTAAGATGATTCAACTACATCTTCTAGTGTTGAAAATTGTTAAGTGATTTTCGATTTTCGAAAGTATAAAGTTAGAAATGAAATCAAGACTAGGCTAAGCATGAAAGGTTAATGACACTTTGACTACTCAAATATTTCACTGTTTATTGTGCTGTGTGGAAGACTCGCACTTTCTTAATGAAGAATGATTCGATATCTTCTACTTCTTTTTCTCATTTCAGAGAAAATGTTTGGTAAATAGACTATTATATAAATTTCTACAAAGGAATATCAATCGCATGTCCAGTTTCCGTCAAGTAGTCATTTAGTTAGAAACATTACCACGAGTAATTTATGTTGGTATTACTCTATCTCGAAACATCTGCTCAATTGTTCGTTATTTAGTTTCAAACCAACAACTATTAGTGGCGTCATATGCTAAATTTTAGTTCAATAGTTTATGTAATTCTTTGAGCATTTAACATGAACCCTTTTGATTTATAGTAGAATTGCGTCGCATCTAAAATAAACAATATATTTCTGCATTTAAGTAATCGTTTAAAATTTTACATTTTTTGTTTCAAATCAATGACCAAGAATTATCATAATTACATATGTAGGACATGTTACTATCCTTCTTTTATTTGGTCTGCTTTTGAGCCACTTGTTATCGAATTTTTGTTCAGTATTCCAATATTTTTAAGCTATATATATATATATATATATATATATATATATATATATATATATATATAGCTTAAAAATATTGGAATACTGAACAAAAATTCGATAACAAGTGGCTCAAAAGCAGGCCAAATATATAAGGATATATATATATATATATATATATATATATATATATATATATATATATGCAGCAACAACCAGTTTCCTACGATTCACTGTTGCGTCATATTGCAAAACTTTGCTAGTACCCTTTGTAATATAACGAAAGCGAATATAAATGCATTCCAAAAATAAAATGCGTTTATATCTTTCGTATAATTAAAGCCTTTCTGGAAATACATTAACCAGAAATACAGGTAAATATATTTAAATTAAATTAATGTAAATACCACAACGTATTTATATTGATTAATACTTTTCTTCTTAGAATTAATATAATACATTCACATTTAGAAGTACCAATTATCTAACATCGTTTCTTAATTGAAATTAAAAATAAAAATGGCGTATACAAAAGACAAAAATATTCTTCAAAAAATTACGCGCATTATTGCAGACATAACGGTCTCCCATTATCATTTATCGTACAGCATTGATGTTTTTTTTGGACTCATTGAGAATCCAAAACGATCTAATTACCATCTGATGTCATACTAACAGAATTCTGTTAGGTATCGAGTATGCAAATTGTCGCTTATTCATATATGTCTGCCAGCCGCTTATAGATTATTTAAATACATTTTTTTCGTTCTGACTGGGATGCTGTCATCGATTTTGGTTCGTGCGAAAGCGAATATTTCATAACTGAGCTTTAGTAAACCATATGGCAAAGAACGCAAATAAATATTGCATAGATCCTTTTTCTAATAAATACATCCAAAATTTATAAGTTTGGTTTTTAATCTTGATATGTTTTTGTTTTTCAAAATTCTTTTTTGCGAATAATTTTAATCACAATTTCTGAAATTTTTTAGTTCTTTCATGTAACAAGTCTATTTTCCTGAAATTTATCCAGAAAAGACATGTTGTATATTCTTTTCATTTATGATTTTTTTAATTAATAGTAATACAATATATCGAAATACGGTATTTGTGTTGACAAATATTTTATAGCATTCGAATAAGATCAAATATGTTTCAAAATTTATTTGTATTGGGTTAGCAACTAAGTACTTTCGGTTTTGTAGTATAAAATAAAACACTTTTTTTTAAACAAAGAATAGTTTTTAATCAATTATATATTTTCCATTTTGCTCAATGACCTTTTGCCATCTTTCTTACAGCTGCATCATTCCGCGCTCACAAAATTTCTGGTCCTTATCAGCAAAAAACTGAACCAGGTGCGAGTGAAGGTCATCGTCATTTGTGAAAGTTTTACCATTCAAAGAATTCTGCAAACTTCGAAATAAATGGTAATCAGATGGTGCTAGATCAGGACTGTATGGGGGATGTGGCATCACTTCCCAGCCAAGCTCCAATAGTTTCCCACGAGTTGCCAAAGATGTGTGAGGCCTTGCATTATCTTGGTGGAAAACTATACCTTTCCGATTTGACAATTCTGGCCGTTTTTCTTTGATTGCTTCATCCACTTTTATTAACTGTTGACAGTAAACATCAGAATTGATCGTTTGGTTCCTTGGAAGCAGCTCAAAAAACACAACACCTTTGTAATCCCACCAAACTGACGGCATGATCTTTTTGGATGCAATTCAGCTTTCGATGTGGATTGAGCTAGTTTATCGTGTTTGCTCCATGATCGTTTTCGAACTATGTTACTGTACAGGACCAATTTTTCATCACCAGTGATAATTCTTTTTAAGAAAGGATCGGTTTCATTTCGTCTAAGGTGCATATCGCAAAAGTTGATTCTTTGTGTTAAATGAATTTCTTTCAATTCGTGAGGTACCCAAATATCAAGCTTCTTAACTAGCCCAAGACGTTTTAAATGTTTTTCAATTGTTGTGTGCGATACATGTAGCCTCTCCGCATCCTCTCGAACAGTTATATGACGATCCTCTTCAATTATGACTTTGATTTGGTCATCATCAACTTCAGTAGGCCGACCAAAACGTTGCTCATCTTTGAGGGAAGAATCTCCAGAACGGAATTTTTTATGCCAATTCTGACACGTGCGCTCTGTTAAGCAATTAGCACCATAAACTTTACATATCTTTTTGTGAGCCGCAGCAGCTTTCTTTCCTTTACGGAAATAAAATAGTAAAATATGTCGAAAATGTTCGTTTCTGCACTTCATTTAAAATTAACCCACAACTAATAGCTTTAATAAAAATCACGCACTACTTGCTTCTGAAGTTACGTCAATGTGACTAGTATCACGCGACAAACGGTAAAGTACAGCACTAACATACATTATACAAAAAATAAAGCAATGCTCTCTATCAGTAAAAACCGAAAGTACTTAGTTGCCAACCCAATCTTAACATTAATCACTGAAGGTTAATATATAACCCCTTTCCACATTAATTTTCGTATTCTGTATACGTGTTTCAATAACTAAGTTGTCATAATCAGCAGATAATTAAACAGTGTCGCACCTGGAAAACTACGGCAAAAATACCTACACGAAAACAAATTTCGCACACGGTCTGTACCGTTGAAAGCCAAAACGCACACAGTCATCCACAGAAATCATATGATAATATATTCATCAATCAACTATGAGAGGCGCTTAAATAGGAAATTTATGAAAAGGTATTTATTTCTATGTGAAAGCAGGGCATAAAATATCAGAACCGTTTACAGTTAGTAAAAGATTAAGCCAAGGATAATGTATTTCGTAGACTCTGTTTAAAATATGCGGCAAAAGCTCTCACCCTTTGAAAAAGGAAGTGCAAGATAATGGAAATCCGAACAGACAATGATACGTGTTTATATACCTTTAAATTTGCAAACAAGAAATTTATGCAAACAATAAAGATGAAGAATTCATGGCAGGCAGACTACAGGAGAAATATAAAAAATGGAGTTTGCAAATGAACATTTAAAAACACGTCAAGAATCAACGTATCTAAAGCTAGAAAATAATGAAACTATCAAACAATATGAAAGGTGCTAGTACTTAGGTATAAATTTGGATAAAACAGGAACAAACGACAGGGAAATAACATCTAGGATAAGTAACGAAATAGGAATAAATAAATCTCCAAACAAAATATTTATGGAAAAGAAAAATTGGAAAACAGAGGAAGAGAAGAATATGTGACCCACGCTGGTATATGAATCAGAAATATATAGCGAATAAAAGAACATAAAAAATGAAAGTTACCGAAATGAACGCAATGAGGCGATCGGTAATGCGCTCAAAACAGGACATAATACGAAATGAAGCAATAAAAGAACAAACCGGTATAATAAAATCAGTTATGGGATTGCACTGAGAAAAAACAATTGATATAGTATGTTCACGTACGAACGATCGGTAACGGCAGGAGCGAAAGACCTGAGGAAACGTGGATTGAAAGCATAAGAGGAAATATGAAAGTAAGAGGAATGAATGGAAAAGATTGCAACAACGGAAACGACTAGCGGTATAGAACAATGTCACATGACGCTTTAAAAGCATATATATACATATATATATAGACAAACACTTGAAATATTATTTGCAATAGATGGCGCTAGTTCGTTTTTGCTGTGCTCTATGACAGCTGACAGTTGAGGAAAACAATTGAGCGATTTGTTGTGTTTGAAATCTTATAAAAAGTTGAAAATGAAAGGAAAGCAATTCTTTTCGAAACGACCGTTAACTAGTGCTTAGAAGTAGATAGTTTACAATAAGGTGCGAAAATGGTCTTAATACTGACCTGAAGATTGGTCTTAAACGTTATCCAAAACGAAACAATTAATTCAACTGTGTACTATCGCCCATTAGAGAGTTTATATAAATTCATGACTGGAAACAGAGTTGGTTAATCATAAAGGAGTAGTATTCATCAAAACAACGCGAGCTCAAACACAAATTCGATTCCTCATCAAGAACTAATGGATCTTGAACGGGATTTGCTCCCGCATCCCTATACTCGCCACACCTTAGGTCTTTACTTCCACTTGTTTCGTTCGCTTCAAAAATCTTTGTATAGTCTAACGTTCGATTTAGATGAGGCTGTGAATCAGCACTTTGTAAAATTTATCGCCGATAAAAATAGATCCTTCTATAAACGAGGATTTATGAAGCTCGCCGAATGATGACATATTTATCGAAGAAAAAAATTTATTGATGAAAACGGGTAATAAATTTAATGAACTGTTTTTTATATCAATAATTGACTTACGGCCAACAGAAAAAATTTGTCATAACTTTTTCGACAACCCAGTATTTTAAAAAATTAATAATATTTCCACCTTATGCTTAGAGAATTAAGTAATAAACAGTTTGTGCATTAACATATTAACATTTTTTTATTCATGTCTATCTTCTAGATCAGCGTTTCTCAACTTTTGGGTCACGCCAAAATGTTTATGAGTCACAAGCGGTCGGTATCTGTCTTCAACAGGTGAAATACTTAAAAAAGAGAGTTCCATTTTGTAAGACCGCTAAATATAAATTTCGGTCGCGCTACTATTACAAACAAATGTATTGTGTCGCTGTGTAGAAAGGTTGAGAAATACTGTTCTGTATAAACCATAACTGAAAAATATTTTTTTAATTTCAATATTGACCTTATGTTATTAGCAAAACCTATGAAACATTTTCTCACTCAATATTTGCTAAGTATGTATCTCGCATCGTTTAATTTTCAATCAATACATCAGCAATTTCTGAATGAAAATTTATGGAATCTATCTGTCGATTGTCATCAACCATGTGATACTCTCTATACGCCGTTGGTTCTAAAACAAAATAAATGGCCAATATGTCAATTTTTAGTAATTTTGCTAAATAACAAGATAGATCATTCGTTACTCTCTCAAGCATATATATATATATATATATATATATATATATATATATATATATATATATATTTTATTTTTATACTAATATGTATATAGTACACAGTATACTGTTATAATTATTTTATTTAAAATTCTACAATTGAATGCAGCCTACTCAATAGCAGATGTTACTATTGCTATTACAATCTTTCATTCTAAGATCTAATTGGATGATGAGAATTAATGCACGGCAGATTAAGTAATTAAATTAAAAATAATTTAGTTTATATTAATTTTAAATTACAAACGAAAATGGAAAACGAAGAAAAAACTTCGATTATCTATTGGTCGACATTGTATTTCCTTTATTCATTGAGTATTAATCTTCGCTAACTAAATACCTATTTTGCTTTATTACATATAGAAATGCAAACAAGTTCTTTAGTCATTAAGTAGATATTTATTTCGTCTTATAACAGGCGGGGCAATATGTATCACCCTATTGGAAAGTGCAGCCATTTTTGCAAATGGCGTCGTATCTGAACTTCGTTTTTACATTCGTGAAATAATGACGTGCGAAATTATAGAGAATAATAATAAATCGATATATGCTTCAAGAACGCGCGATAATTGTGACAATGTTTGTGCGCGTTAATGGTGTTAAGGCAAGGTGAATTTCGGTGAAAATATTCCAATCGTGCAGTGCCCACAGCGCAAACAATTCGATGTCTGACGTAAATGTGATAGAGGAGGCCGAAACATCCACAAGAGAACGTGCTCAACAATTTTGCAGCGTTCGCTGCGCCGCATTTTACAATAGACTTAAAAATGTTCCCATATAAAGTTCAGGTAATCCAACAGTTGCTACCAACCGACTGTGGTGCTCATTTAGAATACAGCCGAAAGATTTTGAATCTCAACAACGAAGTGGATGATTTTCCTTCAAAATTGTTCATGAGCGACGAGGTTCATTTTTATCTCAGCGTCCACGTCAATAAGCAAATTTCTCGGTTCTGGGGTACGGAAAATCCACGTATAATTCATGAAGCACCATTACACCCTCTCAGGTTACCTTGTTTTTCCGAAGGTGCCGACGGTAACGCTATTACGGTGAACAGCGACCGCTATAGAGCTATGCTGACTGAATTGTTCTTGCTAGAAGTTGACGATCTACATTTGGAGGATATGTGGTTCCAATGGGACGGGGTCACTTGTCATACTGCACGCGACACAATGTGTATTTTGAAGGATGCCTTTTCACTTGCTTTATTCACATTCGCATTAATTAAATCCTGAGTATTATTGTAGAGAAGCTTGCTTTATATTGCTATTAAAGGTATTTCTGCAATAATAGCTATCTCGGAAATAATTGTATTTGATTGTTTGTAATAATAATTTGTTGATGTCAATAAATAAATTTTGGAAAATAAATCTAGGAAAACAACGCATCAACATATATATTTAAGTTCACTTAATATTGAGCTTAACAAATAAACGATGATTGATAATAACGATATTGATATGAATGTCATAAATTTTTCATTTAATCTTTTGCAAGTTTAACAAAATTATAGTTACATAACCTCCAACGTCGTAGTACCTAGTGTAGCTGCATATTTAGAATTATGCAATCAATTTTATATTCTACAAGGAGCATATGTGTATGTAACTCATAACCACTATTATTTGTATCATTTATATTACTCAATAAATTTCCAAGCTAAAAAGACGGGTAAAATTTGAATGTATGTACATACATACACTACCGGTCATATTTATTTGCCCACCCTTAGTTTTAGCCAAAATTATTAAACTATCAAATGTGTACTGAAAATTTATTTATTGTACCAATACAATACTGTAAAATAAACATAAAATAGTTACATTTTTCTTATATAAAAACTTTATCATTAATTATTATTAAATTTTGCTCTCATCAATGTGCCCACCTTTATTTTTGATAATTACGGCACCTAACCGCAGCATCTTTTCAATTAATTTTTGCAGTGTATCTTCTGTAATTTGTGCCCAGACTTCTTGAAGTTGTTCTCACAGTACAGTGGTGGATGATAGAGCACGTTCTCGAACCTTCCAGTCCAATTCTTCCCAAAGAAGCTCTATTGGGTTCAGATCAGGACTTCGAGCTGGCCATACCATTATAGAGATTTACCCTTGCTCTTCTAGTTGACGCAAGTAATCGCCACACAATCTAGAAGTGTGTTTCAGATCGTTGTTCTGTTGAAATACAAAGTTTTCGCAAAGAATCCTTAGTCCTGAAGGAACAGCGTTATTTTCTAAAATTTCCTTGTAGCCTTCTTTTCTTAGGATTCCCTCAATTTTGACGAGATCGCCTACAGATCTTCCACCAAAACACCCCCAAATCATTACTGAACCTCCTCCATGTTTTATGGTAGGCGCAATAAATTCTGACAGTACTCTTTCTCTTGCGGATCTTCTTACGAATATTCGCCTTTTACAACCGAAAAGTTCAAACTTCGATTCGTCTGTCCACAACACATTATTCCACTGATCAATCGTCCAATTCTTATGTTCTTTAGCCCAATTTAGTCGTTTTATCTTGTTTTGCTTTCGTAGTAGTGGTTTTCGCAGAGCAATTCTTCCATATAAACCCGCTTGCCTTAACCTTCTCTGTACCGTGGACACACTAATTGGTTTAGCACGCGCTCTATTCATTTCAGCAACAATTTCTGGTGCTGTTTTTCATCTATCGCGTCTACTCATCCGTATTAGATGCCGGTCATCTGCAGATGTCGTCGCTTTGCGTCATCCAGATCTTCTTTTGTTGGAAAATGTACCACTTTCTTCAAATTTTTTAACGTTATAATCAACGGTTCTGCGACTTAATCGTAATTCTTTTGCAATTTCGCGATACTTTTACCCATAAGCAATTATCATAGCACGCATTTCAACAGATAATTTCTTCGTCTTCGGCATTGCATTAAAATATTCACAATAACACTCTATTTCATTGTTTTCGCAACAAAAGATGAACGATGACTGACTTAAAATTTATTTTACTTTTTGAATAACATATCCTAATATTGTAATTAGTTAGTACAATAGCACAATATTGGTAATACCTTTCGGAAATGCAGGTAAAACTGTTAATACTGTAGGGATTAGCCTATATAATATTTATTGTATTTTTCCAATTTATGACACCTTTACGATATATCATAAACAATTTAAGATTTTCGTAGAAATTTATATGGAATTACTTCCACTAATAATATTGTTGAATAATTATAATACAGATTTTTTGAAAGATAATCCGTGTTTCAGAAAACACATAAAATTGGGGTGGGCAAATAAATATGACCGGTAGTGTACGTTCGATCTAACTACTCACCACATCCGCTATCATTAAGCATCATATGTAAAACATTACCTGCAAAGCACATTGCTACTACAAACTACTATTTTCAATATTATTAACGAAATTATCTGTCACAATTTATAACATTTGGACACTGTCATAAACTCCTTGACATTCTTCATGCAATTGAAATAAGGAATGTATATTTAGAAAATTTAAACATTTATCAGATGAAGACAGCCCTGACTTAGAGGATGCCCACAATATATGAAAAAGTGCCTTTTTCAGTGAGATATTTTACTTATATCATTTCAAATAGTTTGTGCTAGGTACTTCATTAATATTGGATTACTGTTAACATTACCAATTATTATGTATAAAGGCGATTATTATAAATGGGTAATTGTAGTTAAAGTCTCAGTTAAAATTGTATCTTCAATATGAATTTGACCATCATGTGTTGTAAAACATAAAAAAATTATATTTTTGTTTACAAAATAAGTTTAAAAATAATAGGCATTTGATCATAGCTTGCTTCTATTTACAATAGTGCATTATATATGTAAGAATAACATAAAACCTCGTTTCTTATATGTGTATGTACATTTATAATGAATTCATTTTATATTTCTGCGTTTATGTATTTTACATATTAGGAACTCATATTTATATAAATTCTGTTTAATTAATATATATTACAAAATATATTTTAAAATTTGGTTAATTATTACTTTATTTGAACCTATTTACAAAAAAGATTTATAGAACACACATACATACAATGTATAATGCACTATACCATTACAGTTTCAAACCAAGACACAGAAAATATGAATTTTATGATAGCTACACATTTCTGTAGTCTATATCTAATTAATTGTAAATTAAATATATTTAAATATTTCACATTCTTATCAAAAATTAAAGTAGTAAAATTAAAAAGGATGCACTGTCAATTTCATTATTCTAAAAAGCATTTTCCAAATCTTATCGCTAATCCAAGGGTTTTAGAAAATAAATCAATAAATCAATCAATTTTGAACGATTATGAACAAAACTATTCACTCGTTTACAATGACGGTAATATTCCATTAAAAATTTTATAGGCTACTTTATTTTTTATTTTAATTTGAGTGTAATCATTTACAATTTCTTTTAAATACTTATTAAATGATTGAAAATTTGGCAACAATCCATTTGCTTTTTTACTATTTAAAAAAATCATGCGAGAGTAAAAAGAATAATAAATTGAACTTGATAAAAATAAGTTTACGACTAGAAGATATACTTTAAAAGAACCAATGCATAGAAAGCAGGAAGATTCTAAGAAACGACAAATAAATATTTAAAAATTACTTAATGTGCTCGAATACCTGAAATGCTCGATCTTTTTCGTTTAGTATTTTGTTCACAGACGGCAGGTATAAACACTAAAATTTCGATTAAAATAGACACGAAGGTAATATTGCCAATGACAATCAGCCAGAAACATTTAGTGAAGTAGATGTGTTTGTTAATCAAATGAAAACTTTGTTTATTTAAACTTCGCTTTGACAATAATTCAAATGAAATTCTAGTACTCATCTTACATCTTAATGTACAGTAGTAAAGTATGTATTGAGTTGTTGCCAAAATCGTCACGTACTTCATTTATTAATATAAAAAGTTAAATCAATTATATTGGGTCTGGGAAAAAGTTAAATCATTGGTTGCCGATTATATATGACCTTCCGAACGTTAGTTTGAGCGTAGAAACATTGTAATCGGTGCAGTGGTTGGAAAGTTATTCGCACTTGAAAATGGAGAAGAATAATGAGAAATTTCGCTATATTCTGCAATATTATTATGATCTTTGTGATAAAATTTGTGCTTTGTACGGTGAAGGTACTTTATCGAAATCTGTTGCGCGGAAATGGTTCGCTCGCTTTCGTTCTGGAAATTTCAATGTGAAAGATGAGTCACGCTCCGGTCGTCCAATCACTGAAAAATCTGATGAAATTCTTGAAAAAGTCCAACAAGATAAGCATATCAGCAGTGTCGATATTGGCAACAAAACTGTTTTGAACCATTTACACAAAGCTGGTTACAAAAAAAAGCTTGACGTATGGGTTCCTCATGAGTTGAGCGTGAAAAACATGATGGACCGAATTAACATCTGCGATGCACTGCTGAAACGGAATGAAATCGAGCCGTTTCTGAAACGTTTAATAACCGGAGATGAAAAATGGATTACGTATAATCGGAAGCGTAAAAGATCGTGATAAAGGATGGTGAGCCGTCACAAGCGTTCGCTAAAACATTGACGCCAAAAAAAGTGATGCTGTGTGTATGGTGGGACTGGAAATCGTCACTACGAGCTACTTCCAACTGGTCAGACGATTGATTCTCAACTCTACTGTGCATAACTAGAGAGATTACGCCAGGCGATTGAAAGAAAACGGCCCGAATTGATTAATAGGAAAGGTGTTGTCTTCCATCATGACAACGCCCGACCACACACTTCTTTGATGACCCGTCAAAAATTGAGAGAGTTTGGTTGGGAAGTTTTGATGCACCCACATTTAATAATCTGACTATCATCTGTTTCGATCTCTGCAGAACTCTCTCAATGGAATTAAGTTGGTTTCATGTGAAAACTACTTGATTCTTTTTCACCGATGGGATCATGGATCTTGGCGAAACATTGTCGATAATAATGGAGCATATTCGGTTTAAATGAATTCGTCCACGCGCCATGCGGGGACCAGTTGAATTTTACTGAAAAAACGCCACGAACTTTTTCCCAGACCCAATATATTGTCCGTTTTCTTCGATGATCTTTTGCTTTTTTTATCGTGTTTCATAATTCCTCATTTATGCAGGGAAGAAAACAAAACAAATGGAAGCCTAAAGGCCAAGGCTCAGTAAATATATTGAGTGAAGATAAATGAGCTCTAAGCATTTCTAGATGATGAACTCTTATTGCTGACACTACACACTTAAATTAATTGTTTCTTTCCATGGTAAGAACATTAAAAGCACGACACATTTAAAATCAAATCAAACTAAGGGCATAACCTTGTTCTGCTTTTGATGATATTTGATATCTTACTGTTATTTTAAATAATTAACTTCTCATCACAAGTTCTCAGTCACATCAAAAAACAGATCGTCCTCCTTATGTTTAAGCAGCATATCGGAGATGTTTATACGCACAGTCATGTAAGTTTCCTTGAGTTCGTGGAGAACCTAAATATTGAGCTTGCTGACAACCTAGCTTTTCCATGTGAATGTGAACGTTTGAATGATGGATGTTCGACGTTTCATCAATACCGTGTGTCGTGCGTTTGATTCGATCAACTCTTTTATTTTATCAATCTCAAATTTAAATGCTTAACCAAATTGCTACGTTTTCTTCCAAAATGAAGTTGGAACTATCGGTTATCATATAGCATAGCGTAAGGATAGATACAAGTCACCTGTTGCAAAAAGGCTTCACGATTTTCCTGACAGTCAAAAGACAGAAATTAAATTTTAAAGTCGACACTGATTAGGTATTAGGGAACCGATAAAGAAAGAAAGAGAACTAATGAGAGTTATAATGAAATAATTTGGTATTTTAAATAAATTTATTTATTTATTTTATTTATTTTATTTATTTTATTTATTTTATTTATTTTATTTATTTTATTTATTTTATTTATTATATTTATTTTATTTATTTTATTTATTATTTATTTTATTTATTTTATTTATTTTATTTATTTTATTTATTTTATTTATTTTATTTATTTTATTTATTTATATTTTGCCCAACAGAATTTCTTCCATTAATATGACAAAACTAACATAAAAATGTGTTCAAGAAGAACAAAAGTAAATATAAAATTTCCTAAATCATAACTGATCGTAATAATTTTTTACATGTAAGCACCTGACTAAAGAAAAAAATATATATAAAAGTATAGAAACAAGCAGAGAAAAAATGAGAACCCAGCAATCCCCCGTACTTGTCCTCAATTGCTACCCTGAGTAAAGCTCCATGGAGTCATTATGAATGTCTCCTGCACAAAATATTTTATTAAAACTACTGCACATTACATATAGAGGCGACTTCTTTAATATTACATTGGTTCGAGAAGGTGGATAGAAAAATGTAGTGTGATAACCAACAGACAATCAAGGAATGAGAAAATTGAATTCTTGAAGGAGTGAAGGACAATCGACTTCATTATGTAAAAGTTTATATAAAAATATTAAACCAGTAGAAATGTCTGTCTTCTAGCGAGGTGATACCAAATCGTTGAAGCAGTTCCAACTGGTCAATACATTGCGCTGGATAAAAGCCATCAACTCGAAAGGAGAGTTATTTTAGAAACTGTCGTTGCACAGTTTCCAAGATGTTCTTGTGGACATGATAGGAACCAAACCAAAATCGCATATTCAGGATTCGATCTAACCAGTGAAAAATACAGTGACTTCATGGCGTGTGTAGAAGTAAACGACCTACAATTGCATATAACAAAACACAATGACTTCTTCGCAGGTAAGGCGACATTTTCGATGTGGTTGACAAACGTGGGTTTCTCATCAAATAAAACGCCAAGATCTTTGACTAGATTAGTCCTTGTTAATGAAGTAGCACGGAATGAATAGTCGTACCTAATTGCGTTGAGCTTCCCTGTATATGTCATAATCATACATGTAGGTAAATTCAACTGTAAACAATTACTCTCACACCAATCATTAATTATATTTAGTTGATTTTGCAAGAAGACAATGTCATTCATATTTTTGATTGAGATAAAAATTTTTAAGTCATCAGCAGAAAGCAACTTTTTGGACGCAATAACTGATGTCAAATCATTAATATATATACAAAATAAAAGCGGTTCTAAATTCGAGTCCTGAGGCACACCCTAGGTTGCATGAAAATGATAAGATTTATGCCCATTACAGCTCACAAATTGTCTCTTTGAATGCAAATATGACTCAAAAAGCTTCGACAGTACTTCACTGAGCCCAATTGATTTTAATTTATTCAATAACACCAAATGATTTATGCGATTGAAAGTTTTAGAGATGCCAGTATACATATATGTTATCAACCTGTCCGTGTTGATCCAAAACGTTTGCAACGTACAGGATGAACTGCACTAAACTAGAAACTATTGATCGTTTTTCTATAAAACCATGTTGATCGGGATCTCCGACAATTCATAACATTATAAATTGTAGGCGGCAGATAAGTACTAATGCACATTTCTAGAGCTTTACTGAAATTTGAAAGTATAGCAATAGGTCTGTAGTTAGCAATAACTGCTCGATCTCCATTCTTCAGCATAGGACATACTTTTGCTAATATATGCAAATATATTTAATAATAACTTATATTAATCATTCTTCCTTTCAGCTTCAAATTATTATCGTAGATAATTCACTAAATATTACCTCAAGAATTATCCGTGCCATTTATTTTATATTTAAATGATTATGAATAAGCAACATGTATTTAAATGCCACCCAATAGCAAAGTTTAATAATATTAACATCCAAATTCCTTACGTTCATTTATCATGTTCTTATGTATATATAGAAGATTCGTCAAAATTATAATCATAATATTGTGGAATCAATGATTTATATCTCTGATGATGAATGGAATAGAGAAATATCGATTTCCCTAAATTAATATTGGCGTTGTTTTTTTTTTTTCGTTAAAAACTTGATATCCAGTTGAAGTATTTAAACAATCTATTAAATAATTTACATGTTATTTACACGCTGTTAGTAATGAGCGTTCGTGGTGTAGACTGTTTATTTGTAAAACTAACATATGCATAAATATATCCCACTTATTACAGCAATATATTATTATGCTTCAATAGTTTTAATTCGTTAAATTAGTTACTTTTTTAATCGCATTTTTATGTATTGTCACGTTCCGATATCGCTACTTTCTTTAAATAGAACAAATTCTTTGAAACGAATGGTAAGAAAATACGGAGTAGTCTTACCAACCGTAAATTCCATTTATGATATTCTTGTCAAGGTGGTCAGAAATTCAAGAATAATTGTCAGATAAGGCGATTCTATGATTAATTCTAAGTCGACAATCCCAAATCAGAAATGTTGTATTGTCATTAATATAGTGTGCTTAAAAGTAGTATAAATAGATTTGATAACAGGGTATAAAACCATCAATAAATCAGTGGAGATGATATTATAAAATACGAGTGTTATTTCAGTCTAATGAAAATAATAGTAATAATGATAATTAACACAAATGCTGAAACTGGTAGCCGTTCGCTTGAAGACAAAACTGTGGAATTAAATTTAGGATGCCCTTAATTTTAGTTGTTACTACCTACTCATTGACCAGAGGGATCGCATAAACTTTTTCTTCGAAGAACCCCAACCAAAGAAGTCAAAGGGATTCATATCTGATGACCCTGCAGGCCATTATATGGTCCATTTCGCCCGATACACCTATCTGGAAAACGTTCTTTAATCCATATTCTTGGAATTCTTGCATTATGAGCTGGTGTACCATCGCGAATGTTGACTCTGACATTTAACAGAACATTACCCGATACTTCCTTTAAGATATTTACATAATCGTTTGCATTTAGCCTATTCGAAAGAAGTATTGATTCTAAAGTTTGGAGGTTTAAGAAGCCTACTGAAACATTCGCAGAACACTTTCCTGGTGTCCAAATTCTCGAATAGTTTTGGGATTTTCACTCGCTCAAAAATGGAAATTGTGTTTGTTGAAACACCATTTCTTGTGAACATGCATCCGTCACTCCATGAAATAAGTGCTAAAACTTTTGGATATTCTTGAACTTTGTTTAAAATTTTGTTGCAAAACATTATTCTTGCCTTTTCTTATAATATTAACATAAAACGAGCCTAAAAGACTTTTCAAAAGCAGTGAAAGGACTGTTTTATTTTATTTTAAATGTTTATTTTCGGGGTTAGTTGTATAGTATACATGACAAACTGCTTTAGATATCATAGTAATAACCATCAAAATAATATTATAATAAACATAAAAATTTGACAATTACTTTAAATTACAGACATTATTCTCGGCCAATATGTCATATGTATTTTAAAGTAAAAAAGCAGTTAAAAAAATGTTTCATAAGGCATAAAACGATTAATTACACCATTACACCATTGAAAAACATGGTTTTCCCACAGAAAATTTCAAAAAATTTGAAATGTTTTCACACATTTTCTACATCGATAGTCTCGTGTGCCTTATTATTATCATCCGTGAATTTCTAACCACCACTTCTATCTATTCTTTTTTTCTTCTTCTTTTATATCTTTTCTTCAAACAGCAGATGAATTGATCTACTGTTTGAAGAAAAGATATAAAATTTTTTGAATAGAACATTGCATAGTGAGTTAAAACAAGCTAGCGAAAGTCAAGTTATAGGTACTTAATTCTTTGCAATGTCATTACCCCTTTTTTCAAAGCACTGAAATTATTACTTATGCCATTTGCAAAACACATGTAGATACTTTATCGATTGAAAAACTAACGAACAATTTTAGTCAAACTAAAACTAAAACTTGAAAATGTTGTTAATACAATTTGGATACTTGTACACAAATATGGTTTCACTATATTTATGTACAAGTATCGGAACAAATTATTGTATTTTAACCTGTTTGGATAACTTTTAATATAATCTTGTTGGAGATTATCAATTTAGCATGTCAGTAATGTATTTTTAAAGGAATCATATCCCATTTCTACCTGGCTGCAATTGATAATGTCTGTAGCGTTCTTCGTAGCATATTTCGTGTAGTAACACGTCTTGCCACAACATCCCGAGCGTGTTCTTTTGAACTACCATATAAAAATTGGCTGACTACTCCATTCTCTCTATACCTAGTTAATTAATCCAGTTGTTCACGATGTTTGCTCTATGGAAACGAGCATTATTGTCCACAAAAATTAATTCTTCTACCACAAACGCTGTATACCGAATAATAATGCATTAGAGAATTTTAACTAGATATCTCTTGATAGTGCGAGCTCTATTTATGAAGCAAAGACCAATGTGCCCTTCTGTATTTATCCTGGAATATACCATTACATCACCGCTCTCATATTAAGGCTCTTCCCGGACAAATTGTGAGCTGCATATATCGAGCTCACTCAAAACCAAGATTATCTGGTTTCAATGTAAATTTAGATTCGTTACTGAGTAATACTCACCACCATTCATTATTGCCCCAATTTATTTGTTAATTTACGGAGATATAAGCCAGACGTATGTAATCAATCTCTAATTGTGTTGATAGTAACCTTCCAATGACAGGTTTCGAATGTAGGTTGCATTAAGGGCGTAATTTTTACCTCCCAGTTGGCGTGGGTAGCAATTGTTTGTTGATATTGTTGATATGAGCAAATCTTTCCGTTGCTTTTGTTGGGAAATTTTGAAAAAGCATTAACAAAGTCTATTACCCTTTGTTTTACTTCAAACACTTCAGCGACACTTTGTTGTGTTCTTCCATTTTTCTATTAAGTTATGGTCTTCCAAGTCTCTATCTCTGACAAGAGAGGAGAATCGAAGAGGTAAATACTGACCGAGGAATGTCACTTTAACTCATGCCTAAACATGTTTAAGACACGTATCGTTGCTTTTGTTAAAAAAAAGATTGAAACTACTTTATAGAAATATTTGTAGGTATTATAATGGGTGGGCAAATTTGAGGTTAGGAAGTAAATTGGCTGTCAAATGATGAAATGTCCAGGATTGAACTGTCATCCTTTGACATTTATATAGTAAAAAGTTGGGACTTTTAACCTTGGAACGTCATACTCTTGAACAAAGAATTTGAATTGTGAAAATTTACTATCAAAATGGTGAAAATTTTACTGTATCACTTCGTAAAATTCGAGCAGGTTTTCCTCGTAATCAGGCCCCTTCTGACCGCTGTGCGTAATTTAATCGCTAAATTCGAGGCTCACGGTACTGCTGCTGACAATAGACCAAAACAATACGCTCGTAGTGGCCGTAGTGATGCAAACATAGCCGCTGTACAGCAAAGTGTTGAGAATGAGCCTGGAATATTCACTCGTTGACGTTCGCAATAATTGGGCATCACCAGAGGCACTTTGCGCAACATTTTGCATAAAGATCTTCCTCTTCACGCTTATAAAGTTCAACTTGTTCATGAATTAAAGTCGGCCGACCATTGTTTGCGTCGAACGTTTGTGAATTGGCTGTTTGAAAAACTGAACGAAAACAACGCATTTTTCAACAAAATCATCTTTAGTGATGAGGCCCATTTTCAATTAGGCGGTTATGTAAACAAACAAAATTGTCGCATATGGGGCTCACATAATCCACAAACAGTCCTAGAAAAACTAATACATCTAAAGAAAGTGACAGTATGGTGCGGTTTGTGCTCAGGCGGCATCGTCGGCCCGTATTTTTTCGAAAGTGAGCAAGGAAACGCCGTCACCGCAAATTCTCTGCCCTACCAAACCATGACAACCGATTTTTTGTGGCCAAAATTGGCTAATGTTGACACCAGTGACCTTTGGTTTCAGCCAGACGGCGCCATAAGGCACACAGCTGGCGAAACAATTCAGTTATTGCATGAGAAATTTCCTTGTCGCATAATTTCTCGATTTGGCGATGTCAATTGGCCGCCTCGTTCTTGTGATTTATCGCCGCTGGATTATTTTCTCTGGAGCCATTTGAAAGACCGGGTTTACGTGAACAAACCACAAATAACTGACGCTCTGAAAGATGAAATTCGGCGCCGCATTGACGAGATAAGCGAAGCTTTGTTGCAAAATGTGGTTCAAAATTTTGTGAAAAGAGCGGACGTCTGCCGACGTGCTAGAGGTGGACATTTGCCCGACATCATATTCCATTATTAATTCCCATATTTCTACTTTACATTGCTATCAAAAAAACTGAATTTGTCAAAAAAAAAGTGTGTTTTTAAGCCAATTTATTTCTTCACCTCAAATTTGCCCAACCTGTATTAACTAGCTCTACTTTTTATTATAAATTATATAAAATATCCGCTATTTGCTTTGAGCATATAATAAATAAAATAGTTTGGGTCTGCTAATAATTTCTTAAATCCTTTATTGATAAAAATAGAGTATTTTTTATCTTATACAATAACAAACTGATTAATTATTTTTAGAAATACTATTACAATTATTAATATTTTGAAAACTTTGGAAATATGTATTACATTACAGCTTGTTTTTCAAATTCCTGTAATATTTCACAAATCCGAAAGTTATTTTTGCCAGTTTTCGAGTCGACGCTACAGTGTAATATTGTTACCGTTTCCACAGTTTAGAAAAGAAACAAAAGTTAAAAGTATAAGCTACCAACTTACTTATCTCTCCGCCCTTCTTATCTAATACAAACGTCAATTGAGTTAAGAATTTCAGAACTCCCCGGGTGCACTATCTTTCACAGTTTAATGCCACCAAATGGGAAACGAAAATTGCCAACCCACACAGATTACGCTCCTTCCAAAATTTCCCTGTAGGAACTTTTATCGCACAAAAACACGAATACATAAAAATTCACAATCCTAAAAGGAATCATTAAAGTAGGAATTAAGTGTACATAGAATGATAAAACGGTATTAAACATGCAACTCGATGAAAGCCATTGCACTTCGTTTAACGTCGCACTATCATATCTTACACTAAAAACGTACGAAAGTCGTGCTCGTAATTGTTTTGACGAAACAAACAACGATGACAACGATGTGTCGTCGTTCATCCACGCGAGATTCCTAAATCGTCTAGAGTTGCGCGCTTTCTAGCCAACACTAACTACATATATTGTTGATACTCGCTCCTTGGCGAATTTATTTATTTTTGTCACTTGCGCCACTCAAAATATATGTATATAGATCGCCGAATATAACTGCTTTGTGTATGAAACAGCAATGAATAATGCACATTTAAAAATAATTAAAAGAAAAAAATAATTCAAAGGCCAATGTTTGATTAAATCGCAGGTAAAAAATATTTTCAGTTTACAATGCAAATATATTTAACTAGCTTTATAATATTCTGGTAAATTCATACTTTTAAAAATTACGATAAATGAAAACTGAAAACGGATAAGTTCCAGTACTTAGTGGTACAAGAACGAAATTATGAGAAAATAAAATAAAAAAAGCAAATAAAACTACAAAAGACAGCAATGACGAGCGCTGTTTACCTACAGAATTACACAATAAAATCTTAATTCACCTCATAATATTTACTTCGTCGAAGCATGCCAAAGCCAGTTTCTCTGGATACTTTTACACCAATTGCAAGGCTAAAATCTGCATTGTAAAGTTTTCAGTATATATTGTGAAATAGGAGCAGATTTAAGCCATATTCTTTTCCATAGTTCTAAAGACGAAAACCCATGCAAAGTTTTCATAGGTATATTTATATAATGTGGTATATTTTTCTTATAAATACAAATACCTTTTTTACATTTAAATTGTATCAGCGTACTTCAAGCCATGATTTAATGCAATATAAATGCTAAACTGTAGACACCTGTTGTGTTCAAAGTGACTGATGAGCACCAATCCCAATAAAGCTAAAAATACCAAAATAATTAAATTTGAGAGAAATAACAAAGGTAAGAGGTTATTCTGGCAATTTTTAGTGCGATATGCATTGAAGCATAAATAATCACATGCTGATTGCAGCAGAAAACTGGAACACTAGCCGGGAATCTGTTTATGTTTATGTTAGAAAAACATTGTCAGAGTTTAATAATAGTTTTGTTATTTATATCAATATTTATATATTAGTTTCTAAAACCTGAAGATGGAATATGCTCGAAGATTTGCCTAATTAAGGTGAACTACAGAAGCACCAGAATTGAAGATCATAAAAACCGAAAGAGCCAAAAAGTTATTAAGTCTTATTCTCGGGAAAGAAAATCTTTACTATAGGAAAAATTTTAACAAAGTGCATGGTTGAAATTAATTAGAAACTCAATATATCCTGATACCCCGTCAACGTGATCATTATCCGAATTCGATAACGGTTTGTTTAATCGTTTCCTATGTAGATGTTTCTCTTACACATTGAGATGAAACTAGTGTACCAAAAAAAACTGTGTTCGAAGCCCAATGGAGAAAATATATGAAAAAGAGCACATCTGATTTGGATACATTAGTATGAAGAGAGACTATAAATACAAGAAGAAAAAAATTCTCAAATTTCAATCTTAATTATTTGGTACCGTTAGAATATACTTCTCATAATTTTAATAGTTGCGTGTTGTAAAAGTGTATTTAGCCTTATATTTTACCTTAAAAATTAATCTATTGTCCATTATTATTATACAATACGCTCTAATTATTTGACGTGGTGAACCTATTTTGAACTTATTTGGAATCTTCAGTTTTTTTTACAGATAATTACATATTTTCTTATGTTTCTTAGTTTAATACATATATATTTAGCTTCAGCTTTGGTAATATAGTCAGGGAAAAAGGTAATTCTTTTTCTAATCTTAGTATGGATCAGGAGGGTAAAGCAGCAAACAGTAATTTCCTATGTTGTTGTAATTCTCCGTGAGTAACGGAAACAGATGTTATCGTCGCGAAAATTATTACAGAAGCGATAACGTAACTGAATAATTGTCTACCAAAGGAGTCACGTTTATTTATGCGTAAATTCTAATGATTTGGGTAATACATACGCGAGTGTTTGCATGACCTTTCTATTTTACATTAAAATATACTATGACAATAATTCTCAAGAGAAAAATATTTAGCAAATATATATATATATTTGCTAAATATTAGTTGAGAATAAATAATAAATCTAAAAAAATTTTTACAGCATTCTCAATGAAAATTAAGGTTGCTTAAATGTTGAATACTTCACTATATCAATTTATAAATCTAATATTTGATCGGGAGAATTCATGTCTACATAAAATACCATATACTATACCGTGTACAGCAGTAAGGAAATTTTATTTATGGTTTCGTTCTCAGCAGAAATTTTTTGTGGATAGTTCAGAAACCACAATTCTGAATAATCCATTGAAAAAACACCTTTTAATTCGGCATAAGTTATTGACAATATTATAACTTGCTTTTCCAAGTACAAAAAGATAACTTAATGCATTTTAAACTACATATATCAGTTCACTATATACTACAACGCAATTCACATTAGAGACTGAAATAAACTAAGTCTAAATTTCCCATACATAATAATTAAAAGAATATATAACAAAAATGGATTTTTCTACAGCGGAAAAACGAACATGGGTTTATATATATAATAGGTCCATACCTCGATATAATACAAATCAGCAGCGTGTAATAGTATGACATAGAGAGATCAATCTATTTATCCCAAAACTTAATTTTGAAAAAAATTCACTATTGTAAGTAGAGACCGGCACGATCATGTAAGGAGTGTAACAATACTCACATTATTTATAACTGTGACCATCAATACAACTGGAAGCACAGTTTAACTAAGATTAACTTGCACTTATAAATTGTATTTTGGAAAACTAATTTAAACAGTAAATTTATTCATCTTAGCTTCCGGGCTGGAACCGCGTCATCGTCGTTGTCGTCAATACTGTCACCGACGTTTCCTCAACACTTGTACGGAACATCTTCAGGGCTTAACAGTTGCGCTAAAACTGGTGTAAGTCTGCGGTGTGGATGTTTATATAGGAATATTGGTAACGGGTCAATGGAACGTTACGATTACGGTTGAGCAGTTTCGAGGCACAGGTTTGCCAGGCGTTGTATAGAGAATAAACACGGTTTAGGTTATTAGGATGGCAACGTCGGTACCAGTATTGGCAAAGACGCGGTTCCAGTCCGGAAGCCAAGATGAAGAAAATATAGACAACGACCGTGGAGCCATATAATAAATTTAAATAATAATATTAAATTGAAGCTCTGCAAGATGTGTATACAGTAAATATGTGTATGATGATACTTTCAGGAAATTAGTCTTCAAGTAGCAGAGGAAAAGAATCAGTCTCTTGACGTTGAAAACGTTTTTTCAACGTCGCAATTTGTGAGTGGCCAAATAATAATAAAAAAAAGTGTGGTGCAATGCGAAAAGCTAATCAAGTAAGGGAGTAAGTTTAATTAAAGTAATAAATCAAATAATATTTCATGACATAAACTTTGACATATCTTGATAGAAATTTACTATGTATCGCTGCCACTTTTACATGCCATGATTATACTCCACATGCAACGAATATGATCTTAGTTAAACAAGCACTACACCGCCCCTACAATGTACGCAAACGATATCAAGCTAAAAAATGTCTATAAGTTTCAAGAAAATTTATACAAGCATAACAAACAATGTTAAACTAATTGATAGAATTAAGTATATTTTATTATTCAAATGTTTTGTAGACACATCGCAATTATGTTATTATACATAAATTCTTGCAAATTTGTAATCCGTTCCTTTTTTTAATAAATTTATTTATAAACACAAATTCAAATATGTTTAGTCGTCTATTTAATGTTTATTAACCCTATAGTAATGTAACCAATACTTTTATATATTTGTCCATTGAAGTCAATAACATTCATGAGCTATTTTTGAGAACATCGAAATACATATATAGACAATCTAGAGGCAGAAAAGGAACATAAAAAAGATAATTGCTTTTTCATAATAAAAATAAAAGAGTCGCCTCTCACTTAAAGCACAGTGTTCTTGTTATTAGTACGTCTAAATTCGTCTCTTTTGAAACAGTCCATTAGGTTCGTTACATAATACGAAGCATTGAAAACCGTAAGATTACTTGACCCCAATTCATTTCCTCGAAAACAATGCATATTCTACCAGTTGATAGCTACTTAAACCTGTCGGTCTAGTTTATATGGATACTGTAATTAATAGCAAACCGAATTAATAATAATAATAATGGTTCTTTATTGAATCCGACAGATAGCCTTTTACAGGACTCTAGAGTAACAAACTATATACACAGTCTTTCGCAAAGAAAATGGAACTTTTTTAATAGTAGTTTAATAATAGTAATTCTTAGTGACGCCATCTATTAAAAAATATACGTCGGTAAGGTAGATCTTTCACCAATGTAATGTTAAAATATCATGACATTTGCATCATTAGAAGCAGAGAAATTGCGCATAAAGTAACAGTTTTTATTTGACATTTGTTGAGAAATGAATTTTGAATATAAAGCAAAATCAAGTTCAAGTAAATAAAATATATAAAAATAAATATATAAAATAAATTCAAGTAAAAATGCATGGTGATGCGTGCGGGTGTGTATGAGTGGAATAAACGATTTAAAGACGATCGTACGGATATAAATGAATTCTGGTACAAAAAATCTGTGGTTGCGGAAAGTAATATCTATCTTGTGGGTGAATTTATCAGAAATGAGCCGAAATTCTCATTGTGATACATGCGAATGGAATTAAATATTTCCGATGATTCAATTCATCGCATTTTGACACAGCATTTGGGACCGAGAAAAATTTGTGCAAGGTTTATACAACGCCAGCTAACTGATGATAAAAATGGCTACGAATTCAATATTGTACGTTATTGATTAAAGACAAAAAAGGATAAAAACTTCATGTATTCTATTGTAACTGGCGACAAGGCGTGGTGTTTTCAATATGATCCAGAGACCAAGCGTCAAAGCTCTGAATGGAGGCATCCAGACGAAGACAGACTGGCGCGTAGTCGACGTGTGCACCCTCAATATCGTGAAAATGATTGTTACATGATAATGCAACATCTCATTGTTCCACGCTTGTCACTGATTTTCTGACTACAAATGTCATTTTAACCATCAACCATTCACCGTATTCAACGGATTTGACCCCCTGTGATTTCTAGCTCTTCTCCCTACAACATTTGCCGATGAAAGGACAGCGTTATGCCGACATCGAAGCCATTAAAAAAGCGTCAACAGCGATCTTGAACGACATCTCTAAAGACGAACTTAAAAATTCATTCGAAATGTTAATTGACCGTGAAAAAAGGTTGTATTGAAGCCGAAGACAACTACTTTAAATAAAATAGATTAATTTTACCAAAATAGTAAGTTTTTGGTTTTATTTTAAAAACGTTCCGTTTTCTTTGAGACAGACTGTGTGATTTATTACGACCAAAAAAAAAATAATTAGATAAAATAAAGGTTACAAAATAAAGCCAAATATGACTGAAATAATCAAATAATAGTAAAAAAATATATCAAGGCTACACTATAAAAATGCACCATCCAGTCTTTGCTAGGCGCTCGCACACATCACAATCATCTTCCCATTAAATTTGTTCTAGCTTTAAGTGCTACAAAAGTGCAATTGTGTCTACTAGCTAGTCGTGGTACATAAAATTGTAATTTAGATGGTAAATATTCACAATCAACTTTGTTATGAAGTAGACTATGCAAGAACTTAGAACAGTGACCGTCTCGACGAGATCCTAGTGTAATAAAACTATGTCGTCAGAGTAATCCCACGTGATTTAATTCAGTATGAGGATAAACTCCATCAATTTTAAATGATAGAGATTTTAAAAATTTTGGTTGAATATTCTCAAGACATGTGTATTCCATTTTGTTAACTACAAAGGCAAAATACAAAGACTTTAAAACGTTTATATTCATAAAGGAGTGAAAAATTCTAATAACGAAACCCAAAGACCTACAAACAGAAGCGGCCAGTGATTCAACATGTTTGTTAAAAGTAAACGCGGCATTGAATTTAAGTCCTATATTAGTAATAATATCTTTAGTAGATAGATACTGATTATTTATTTTGTATTGCGTAGATATAGAAGAAAGAAAAAGAAAGAGCGTTCATATTTAATTTGAAAGTAGTAAACTAATCAATTGAAACATCAGGTTACGTTGTAAGTCTGCAGCATTATCGGCGTTATTGACTTCAGAATATACTTTTACATCATCGGCTAAAAATATGGGGCAAGTTAGAGAACAAAGTAAATCATTAATGGAAAGTATAAAAAGGCCGACGACCCAAGTTAGAAACCTGAGAAAGCCCAGAAGTAGCAATAAATTCCTCAGAATTAAAACCACCGTACAACACATAACATCTCCTGTTACTCAAATTCGATCAACTTCAGAAAAATGATCGAAAAACCAAGAGTTTACACAGTAAGATATAGTAATTCAAAGTACCGAATGTGTGGGAAAAAAACATATATATAACATCTATCTGGCAAAATTGGAAATAATTGATCTAGCTGAAAGAACAAAAAAGTACATACCTACGTTTGCATGAAACGTGTTTATCAAAAATTGCAGTCTGCATTGAAAATATCAGAACTCATTAAAATGAAATTTGCTCTATTGAAATCACAACGAATGTCAGAAGAAGAGAAAAACTTAATCGATTGCGTCATAGATGTATGGGAAATTAATAAAAAGAGAGCAGGGTATTAAACGAAAAAACTGGTGCATCATCATGTTTAACGTTAATATTGAAATAAAATTCGATAATACCAAATCGAAAATATTATCATTACTATTTCCCATATTATTATATTGCTTTATATTGAGAATATTTACATAATCATGCAGTGAGGAATTCTTAAATGAACGTGAAGATGGAAGGTTGATAAAAGCAGGTATGTTGAAATTTCCCTCAATAATAAAAGGTTTGTCAAGTAAGTAAGCTTCTAACGCACCAGTAAATACTCCACTGTCGTTCATTGTTAGACTAGCGAGGATATACGAGTATATTACACTAACAATAAATTTGAATGAATTTATTAGACACTAGCAAAAAGTTATAATAAGATGTACTAAACTTCTAATAATGGGTGTTTTTTAAGCTGAATGAGAGCTATCGATATCGATAACTATAGTTTGACAGCTTTTACATCCATTAAAATTGACTGTTTGGTGCGGTTTACATGCTGTTGGCATCATCGGTCCTTATTTCTTTCGAAATGAAGAAAGAGTTACGGTGAATGACGAGCGCTATCGAGCCATGCTGACTAAATTTTTGTTTCCAACAATTAATCAGCTAAACATCGACGACATTTGGTTCCAACAAGATGGCGCAACTTGCGATATAGCGCGCTAACAATCAATTTATTGCAAAATGAATTCGGTGACAACTTTATTTCCAGAAGTGGTCCTGTTCACTGGCCCCCTCGTTCGTGCGATTTAACGCCTCTGGATTACTTTTTATGGGGCTTTGTTAAGTTATTGGTTTATGCCGACAAACTAGCAACTCTTGAAGCATTGGAAGCTAATATTCAAGCCACCGTTGACGCCATACGGCTAGATTTATTGGAAAAAGTAGTAAAAAATTGGACTGATCGAATGGACCATGTAACTCGTAGCCGCGGCGGATATATACCGAAAATAATATTTAAAAAATAAATGCCATGAAATTATCTACCAAATTATAATAAAAAAAATTTCATTCCAACAATATGTTTGTCTTATATTAACATTTAAAGTTCTCATGCTATTAAAAAACACCCGTTATAAGAAGTTCCAAGCACATTAAAAATAACTGAATGAGCAAAACAATAAGCACCCCACTCGCCTTAGATCAATTGATATGAACGAAGCCTCTGTGGCAATGAATAACGCTGTAATAATCAGGAAACAATTCCAAATTATCAACGGTACTATACAATCATATTTCACTAATGAGAATAATATTATAATAATGGTAAATACAATTATTAAAGAACTCATTGGTTTTCGAATTAACACCATGCGCGTTCTGATAATAAATGTTAAGAGAATAGACATACTTGTCGGAGACGTTTAGTTTACGAAAGACAATCGTGGGAACAATTACGGTATTTAATTCTAATATTCGACTCATCTTTAAGCAGACGAGTATAAAGCTGATTTTGTTCCATTTGTCTCAGGATGAGGTACGATCATAGGAAATAGAGTATCTAGATCAACTCTCATCGGCTTTCAAGATTTTAGATTTTTTAATCTTGCAGAGGATAAGCGAACCTTAGTAGGTCTTGATGAAGGTATTTTAGTCGTGTCAAATTTATCAAAACGTACAGGTTTTATAACTTGGATGAACCAGTTTCGACATGACTATAAATAATAATATTTAAAAATCTTCTATTACGTTCATTTATTTTGACCGCAAAAGGATTCGAAGAGGTTCTAGAAATTTTATCGTCTGCCGAACTATAATTTTCTTTTGATTGCTGTAATTCATTTTTTAAATTAGAAACTTGCTCTATAAGTTTAGGTAATTGGTGCACATCACACTTAATGCAAATATATTTAATTCTGCGCTTAGAGCTAGGTCTAGCTTCAATACATTTTAATAACGGAAAACCAATCCGAACAAGACGAAAGTACATTCTTATTGCACTCATAACAAACAATGAAAGACTTATCAATATATTAATCAATATCAGCATGCATAATACTTCGTATTTTCCAAAATTTATTTTAATTATAAAAATGAAAGTAAATACTATTAACAAAAACAAACGACAGGGATACTAAACACTAGCGGGGCCGACCACGGTGGCTAACTACACAAATAAGAGGGCCGCGGATAGGCAATAAATGATACAGAAGATTTGTCAACATAACACAAATACCAAAAGTAAGCATCGATTTAAATAATAACTACAAAAATATAGGATAAAATGAAGAGAAGAAGGATAGGAAAAAGCAATGGATGGAGAGAATAACAGGTGGTAAATAGGTTAAGTACATAAATCAAGGCACGATTAGCTTCAATTACCGATTACAATAACCGAAGGGCACAGCATCCAGTCCACAATAAAGAAAATAAAAGCATAACTTCAATAATAAAAGTTTAATTAATTAGCACGCACAACAAAATCACAAAACTATCAAGTAAGATTGGTTGCCTATTTTTTTAAATAATTAAGGTCGCCTTTTTAACGAATAAATTTCTATATAAAATTATCGAATATAACAAATATGTAATTTATACAAATTACTATAAAATTACTACATAATTTTTAACATTTTCGAGAAAAATCTACACATATTCACGGTAAATACACACATATTACTATATGTAAAAATGTTTTGTTTTAACGTCATTATGTGGAAAAACTGTAAGTTTAAAGAATCTACACTAGATACCTGCTAAAAATTCAATTCGAATTTATAATTGGAAAATTTCAAGTAACAAGGAATTACGCAAACTTTATCAACACCTAAGACCCGGCTGAAGTTAACAAAAGTCGATGCCGTTTCATTAAATTAAATGAAATTAGAAATAAAAAGTTTATTAACATTAGCGGCTTATCTAAACAGCCATGTTATCCATGTAAATAGCAAGAAACATTGCATGAACATTGAATGAAATTTGAGTTGGAGATAATAATAATAATCTTTTTCTATCCAACAGATTAGAAGTCCAATAAGAGGAAAAGTACATTAAAACAACTAATTTATTACATATCCATGGCAATGTTATTCATAATGAAAAGACATTAAACAAAGTATCCATAAAGTTTCGCCTTCGTAAAAATGTCCTCGGAAATTCCGTTCATTATTCTAGATGAAGTATAGATTGAGTTTTGCTCGAAACGTTGCTCCTCGCAACGGGGTCACAAATGCCGAATCGCTCCTGGAGTTAATGCGGAATCCCAGAAAACACATACAGCTGAGCAGTCAAGGTTGTTATTAAGAACATCACACAAAAATCTTTCGCATAGGTCATCCTTTCCGGCACTCAATGGGATCATGTCGTACTGCAAAAGCAATTCACCTTCTGATGTATCTCTCTATGAATAAATTCAGCCGATCTTTAAAGCAATAAGCTTCAAAAATTTGCTGTGAATGCGTTCCAAAGCCAAGCATTGACATGCATATATGTGATATCATATTAAAGACTATATTCGGTTTTACTTGCTACATGATCGTAGTATAATGACTTAAGTAAATTGGAATCATTGAAATATTTGGAAGTGCGCATGGCAAACCCCAGATTTACAATATAACTATATACATTAAATTTTATAATATTCATTTACTTGTGCTAATATATAGTTTGAAGAAAAAGTAGTCTCATTTTGGTCATGGCTAAATGTCAATATTACTCTTCACACATTACCACTTTCCAGTACTAGGTATTAAACGTTGCTAATGTGTAGATAAGAAACGGAAATGTACAAATTCGCCGTGGAAAGTAGTATTAATGTTTAGCCATAAATTTGGCAAGACATTACTTTACAACAATCTATACATACATAGCTAAAATTATTGATATGGTGGTCGAATGGTAAGCTGGTAAACATAAGATGGTTAGTTCAATTTTCACCTGAGAACAGAAAATTCTTTCAAGCATTTCTGCAACGCATATACGATGTATAAAATAGTAAAAATTAGATTTTCCAGCTTCACATCGAAATAGCATATAATTATATGAAATCAATTTCACAGTTTCTATTTACTAGCATTCATCAGAATTGGTAATACCATTGTAATAATTAACAATAATATATTTTTCTAAATTTCCACATAAAAATTACTGACGTCACCCCCTAAATATAATTATAAATCGAAAATTTTTCTTTCGACATCTACTGTGGTAGAGAGCCTTTTAGTGCAGTTATTACTTTTGAATGTAAATTAAGTTTCACTGACGTATTTTTTAAATTTCGCCATTTTGTGTTAATATTCAAACTTGAATTTTTATTAGTGTCATGGAACTAGTTATATTGATAACATATTATTATAGGAATTTATCAGTAATGCTCCTAGCCAGAACTGTTGACTGCTTTTAAGATTTTTTGCAATAGCAATTGCCAAGTTATTTTGTTTTTAAAATATTTTAAGAAGTTTGAATTTAGAATATTGAGACCTGAAATAAAATTCTTAATTTAATTGTAAGTGAATAAAATAAATCCATGTACCCCGTGGTCTTATTATAGGCTATTATCTATAGATTTGTACCATAAGAACTTTTAAATACATTTTTAACGCTATTTGAGAAGCGTTTATACCTTCAAGCTGATTGTGTATTCCTTTCACAATTCTAGTCATTTCGTGTGCCAAGTAAGTGCTGTGAATTAAATTCGGATACAAAATTATTAAATCACATGCGATGCTACATTAGAAATAATTAAAATGGACTTATTTATAAACCCTAACTTTAAAACACATTAAAGAAAGATTTGCTCGTTTTATTTTCGTATGGTGTAAGCAATTTCATTAATCATAAAGTAGATATAATTATCTATTTAGAAAACTTCACCTACATAAGTTTTTCTTAAAACTGAAGAGTTTAGTATTTATTTTTTACAATATCTATGAAAGTGGTATTATTTAATTTTATTAAATGTACATATATGGCGAAAGTATAGCCTGAATCAAATCTTTTTAGTGTTTCTGAAGTTATGATCAAGGTTTTCGCATAGAAACTTCGGCAATTATTTTGATGTAAGAACGTCGGGGCATTCGGTTTCAGTGATTCGCTAATTCCATTCTTTAGATCGTATCTGAGCAATAGACATCAATGCGTTTTTTACAATGGCTTCTCGTCCATTCCTTGTTTCTTCTCATCTGATATGCCTCAGGGGTCTAACTAGAAATCTCTGCTTTTTATTATTTTCTTTAATTATCTCACCAGCAAAATACTGTCAACTAAATTGCTATTTGCTGACGATCTAAAGGTTTATCGTCCGGTATATACTTTAGAAGATTGTGAACAACTTCAAGTAGACATAGTATATCGAATTGGTGCAAAACTAACAATCTACCTCTAAATCCTGACAAATGTAAAATGATATGCTTTTCTAGAAGATCGAATACGCTGCATTTCTATTATCAACTTTTCGTCACTCTTTTAAGGCGCACTAAGTGTATAAAGGATTTGGGTGTGTATTTTGATTTTCGTTTTTCTTTCTCTTTACGTATTCAAAATATCGCTAAGCGGCCAAGGCAGAATCAGGGTTTTATTCTTCGTAATAGTGGGTCATTTTCTAGTATACTAGCTTTGAAATCTCTATATCATTCGCAGGTGAAATCTCGATGTGAATATGCTTACATCACTTGGTATCCATATTATGGGGTGCAGAGGCTGGAACTGGAAATGATCCAATGGCGTTTTGTCAAATTCTTATGGTTTCAAATTGATTTAGTATATCCTCCTCGCAACTTTGATCACACTATGCTATCGTCTCGTTTTGATATATCCTATCTACTTTTTCGACGTGATTATATTAGTCTGTGTTTCTTGTATAACCTTTTTCACATTAGTATTGATTCTTCTCCCATTTTAGGGTTTTTAAATTTTTATGTACCACAATTTTTATCTCGTCCTTCTCCAACTTTCTACCTTCCATTCCCACGTACCAACATACGTGTTAATTCACCATTATATGTTACAATATGTTGTGTATTATAACTTCAGTAAAATGTCTCGAACTACAGACATTGACTTTTCAAATTTCAATTCCTTCAAAATTGGTGACTATTTTGTTCGCTTTGCACTGTAGTTTTCTATTGCTTACATTGCGTCTTTATTTTTTGGAATACTTTAATTTATTTTTCTTTTATTTTGCTTTATTATTATTACAACTTGTTTAGATTATTAATCCGATATATATGTATTATTGTACAACTCATATATTATATTATCTTATGTCTACTTCTTTGTCCTATAAATGGAATATTGTATGTTCTGTTGGACAGTAAATATATTATTATTATTATCATTATTATTATTATTAAAATATTAATTTTATAAAAATTTGTTTTTCGTCAGAAATCTGAGTATGAAAAGAAAATTTAACTTACTGCTTTAGAATATGCTCTAATAACCACAAATTGTTCTATTGTTATCTATTAATTCGAGAAAATTTTTTATTCACAGCTTAATCAATGAGATATTCTGACACGCGGTATCTTCAAATTAATATATATGTATATAATAGAAAACACGCTCGCGGCAACCACATATATCGGAATAAATTCATTTCAGTAGTGTTCTTAAGTGTCGGCAAATTTCTACAAATAATTATAGTAGACACTTTTTACAGGTTTTTTAAAGTTCTCAGAATAAAGTCCGTTTTATATTTTCTCAACGAAGTGGATAATTTATAAAATTGCGGTCAGTATAACCAATCTATTTAAAAAGTATTTAACAAAGATTAATGTAACTCAATAATGACTATATTAAAATACATATTATTTTGAAACGATTATTGAAATATGTTGAACATTTAAAACACAATTAATAACGAAGCTAAATACTTGACATTACCAAAACTTGGCTGCTAAATTTATTAATCATAAAAATAAAATGGATTCTAATGCATTCTGTATTTAATATTATTTAAATTCTTTGTTAATAAGGAAGTGCATATGTTTATTTTTTGATGGTTTATGATTATTTATAAATATAGATTTGTTTATATCCCTAATTCTAATCATGTGCTAGTTTATAATATTCTAAGGAATGAAAGAAAGGAAGATTATATGCACAGGCACTTTCCTATGCAAATATCAGTTTTAAATTAAATACTATTGTTTAATTCTATAATTTAGGCGGTTTATAATAATTTATTGTATTTAATATTGTTGTTTTCTTATTCAGTTCATTGAATTAATTAGGTGTATATTTTCCTTAATTTTAAAATTTATTACTTAGTTAATTTCTTTGAAAGTTTATCTGTTTAGTGTCATGGTTCTATAGTTGTAGTTACGGGGGTGATTCGACGGGAGAGTGACTTTGTGACTCTGCAATTAAATGCTTATTTGAGAATAAAAAATATATTTCAACTTAATTCCCATCCAATTCTATAGACTTAGCTGAGCAACTTTCCAATTTTTTGAAGTCCTTTAAAAAGTAATTTTTCGTATGTTCAATAAAATAGGCATAATATACCTTCTCATTTGTTCCGAATCTCCTCCACCAAGACATTTTTTCCAGTTTGGGAACAAGAAAAGTCACTTGACGCCAAATATGGTATGTATGGTGGCTCAAGCCGCAATTCATATTCTAAGTCGACAAATTAAGCGGTTACTATAGCGAATTAATGAGAAGGCGCGGAATACCTACGGAATAAAACATTTTCTCTTTTTCAGTTCGACATCAAAGCGTGTCATTACATCAGCACAATATTGTTCAGTTATTGTACTTCCATTCCGTAGGATGTTAAAAAAAATCATTCAAATGTTAATAATACCCTGTCTACTACATATGTTTCAGAGAATCACTCATTTTCAGACAGACTTGTGTTATTAACGAACGATTCCTTCATAGAGTTTATCATATCATTTCGATGCAGAAAAATAATGAATAATCATTGCCTCCCTCTCTCGTCTAACACAAAAATGTATTGAACGACAAAGCGAGAACGCCCTATCTCGTATGTCGGTAACAAAGTTTCCAAAGCGTATATAGACTGACGACGTGGTGCAAGCGTGTCAATATATGCTCTGGAAACTTTGTTACCGACATGCGAGATAAACGCGTTCTCGCTTTGTCGTGGTGCAAGCGTCAGTCTATATACGTTCTGGAAACTTTGTTACCGACATGCGAGATAGACGCGTTCTCGCTTTGTCGTTCAATACATTTTTGTGTTGGACGAGAGAGGGAGGCAATGATTATTCATTCCCTTCCGTAAGTAACCTAGAAAAATTATTTCTTTAGAATCCCAAAAATAGCGGTTATGATTTTATTGGTCTAAAAATCGGTTTTTGCTTTCTTCGGAGCACATTTAGCAATTGATTTGACTGCATTTTTGTTTCTGAAGGACATCACTATAAGCTTCCACGTTTCATTTATGATGACATGTCCTCGAAAAACTGTCTAGAATTTCGTTTGAACTTGTAATACAAGTTTGCGTTTGTTCAACAGTAACCAAGCACCTATCTCGCAGTTAGCGTTTTCATATTTAAATGTTTATGCAAAATATTGTGTAACCGTTCGGTGAGCTGTTTACGGTAATAATTATTTCACATACTTTTATTTGCCGATCAATGGTATGGACTTTGTTAATTATTTCTGAAAAAGTTACTGTAAATGAAGGTACTGGACGTTCAACATCTGTGTTCATGTGAGCAGATTCATCATTATATTTACGTAAATTTTCATTTTCTTTAATGGTTCTGACACGTGAAAATTAGTGTTTAAGTAATACACGAAATTAAAATATTAGTTTCATTTAAACGATTGTAAAAACTTATCTATCTGACAGATTTGAACCAAATTTTATCAGCAGGCCTCTAAAACATGACTAAAGTTACCAATATATTCATCATAAAGAAAATATAAGAGTACTTATATGGTAGTTATATTAATTTAGATTACTAGTCCTTCTTATCTTATTTAGGATTGTTGTTCTTTTATACTGTTCTTATTGTTATTGCTGTCTGGTCTTTTATTTTGAAAATTTATTATTTGGTTATTCACTTTTCACTTTCAAAATTAATATAATTGCAGAGAATTTTAATTCCAGCACTTCATCTGCTCATTGTATTAGTGATCTAGATCAATGTTCGTTGAATTGCTTTTCAATCTGAAAGAAAAATTCTTGAAATGATCGTTTCCCTTCCTGCCGAAATTCGATAAGACCGAGATGTGCTTATCTTGTAATGTATTTGTTTTCCTGTAAAAGGAATCTTCTTTTGGGCAAATAATAATATTTTTATTATTATTAAGACTGTTAAAAAAGTATTTATAGAAAAATTATTTATAATAAAGTATGAATTTTTTCATATATCATATTTATCATGTTTTATTATCTATATATTCGTTTGGTCTTTTCCTACATTGTCTTCCATTTGCTATTATAATTATTACCGTATTCTTTTCTTATTCACATAGACCTGCGACCTAAGAAAACCCCTCCACGTGAGATGACCATGCCCTCAAGTCGATCGGGCAGAAGGTCCAATGTGGCATGAGCTGTGTGGCACGTAGGCCCGTCTTGTTGAAACCACATGTCGTTGGTCTCCACATCATCCAATTCGGGCCAAAACAAGCTGGTAATCATCTACCTATAGCGCTCACTGTTGACGGTGACGGTCTCGCCAAAGTCGTTCTCAAAGAAATATGGACCAATAACGCTGCCAGCACAAAATCCACACCAAACAGTGACTTTTACGGGATGCATTGGACGCTCTTGGATCTCATGTAGATTAGTATCGTCCCAAATCCGACAACTTTGTTTGTTAATGTACCCATTCATCCAGAAATGGGCCTCATCGCTGAAGATGATTTTTTTGATGAAAATTAGGGTCAGTTTCCAACTACTCCAGGGCCCATTCAGCGAACACACGTCGTTGCCTATGGTCGTTTACCTTCAGCTTCTAGTTCAGTTGAATTTTGTACGGGCGCTGGCCCAAGTCATGACGCAAAATTCGCCAAGTTGTGCGTTGTGACCTAACAAGAATTTGACCTTTCAAATTCTTGTTAGCTCACGCTCACAGCGGTGATGTTTTCGGCAGATCTTGCGTATCGTCGTCGTACGGGTGTTGGTTCATTGTTTACTGAACTGCGAATAATCTTCTCTTTAGGACGTTTATGGCGACCGTAAAATGGGAGAAGTGTGCGGAACGTTGCCCGAACAAAACACCTATTTTGATAAAACAATTTTATCATTTGCACGTGTCGTTGAACGCTATATCCGTCCATGGTGGTTTGGCAAAATAGACTGAATAAATGACAGCTAATTCAGCAGATGTAGCTTCAACAATATGACCGCTATCAACTATCAAAGTCCCTATTGAAAGACCCGTTACAAGCATTCAACAACAGGAATTTACAAATACACATGCAAATATACCTACCATTATCTAAAAAGGAAAAAAAATAACAGATGTTGCTTTTAGATTTAGCATTAAGTAAAAATATTTAAAATACGTCTTTTGACAAGTCCACAATTAAAAAAAAATTCTTAACTTAAAAATGTTCGTTTGAAAATTTTGCAATAAACAAAAATATATATTTTTAACAAAAGTTTATATATATAAAACTATCGTTCTCAATTATTATGTAATTGTAGAAGATATTGCAGGTTTAAGAAAATAAATAACTTGGGCCCTTACCCAAAACGTCGTTAATATAAATTAAATATTTTATTAACCCAGTGGTCCAGTTTTATTTTATACATAGGCAACTAGATCAATTTTCATTCTTCGTACTCATTATTATATTGCTTCCTTTCTTTTAAATAATGACCTGTCAATGTAATCCCTATTCAAATTGTGGACATACCTACATATAGCGAACATACGATATAATAGCGACACAAAACTAGTAAATTGAGAGGCAAGCGTCCTAATAGTGAGACAAATTAATTCAATATCATTTAACTGTGATATATACTTCTAGACAAGACTTCGAGAATGTTCTTTCAACTTTACTTCTGAATCAAAAATACTTCATGCCTCTAACTGACCAAGTTATAAGGTTCTTCTTAAGAAAGGGATAGTTGTTATTCTAATGTTTCGAAAAGTGAATATATTTCGCAAATTGAAAACCGAAAAGGTGGTTCAACTTGTAGGTAAATTAGTTATTAGTAAAAAGAAGGTAAAGAAATGCAGAAAAAAGAAACAAAAATACTAAGAAACAAGTATTTTATATAAAATAAAATTGTTCTACCATTAGCTGGTGACTTCGTACCCTTAATTTCTTTAACTAATTAATAGCTATTTTTATGTTATAATTAGGTGCAAGAGCTTATTGTATTAGCAGAAAATAAGAGGTCCATAGTATGTAAATACATGGTACATGCCCTGACGAAAATCTCTTACTAAACTTATATATGAACACTATTGTAGAATTTTAAATTTTAGAATTAATTATTATTAATTCATAAAAAAGGATTCCTTTTTACAATCGTTTTATAAATAATTAAATTAATTAGAATGCTTAAAAATTATTATATTCAAAAAATTTTAATTTCTTTTTATAAATGAACGACCAGGTGGAAACGACTTACTCTGGCGTAATAAAAATTTTTGAGAAAATTTGACAACGAATTATGTACGTATGTATCTATTAGGTATGATCAAGGAATTAGGTTAACCATATCCGAAACACTATCGACAAAAATATATAAAAAATCCTATTAATAACTTTCAAAACGCATAAATTATTTAGCTACTATTTCGTAAAACGCATTCAAACGATCAAACACCTAAAGATTAATATAAATTCCGAATATTCACCGATCTATTTTGAGGAACAAATCTTTGATTATATTATAGAAAGATCTCAATCTGCGCCAGATACTCTATCCATGTCACAAATTTCTGTGCCAAGTGTAAATTTTACAAACCAGGTCTAGGTTCCTTTAATTAAAACCGGTTATTTACGAACAAAAATATCTAAAAGTGTCCACAAATATATTTTCGATGCGTGCGTGCAAATAGTTTATTAAATTTTTTGTAGTTCAAGGTGCACTTAACATTAGAAATTGGGAAATTTTGTCGTCGAACAACTTTATTTATAATTCAATCTTGAATATGTATCTGCCAAAAATACACATGGAATATTGAGTGTAATATTTTTGTCGAATAAAGACAAACACTTCAAAATATTTAAGCGAATACTATATTACAAGAAAGAGTTGAATTTGATTGTCCAAAAATAACATTATCCAAAACGGTTTCTAAATTACAATCCTGCATGTTACTCATTTGTAGCTAATTGTGTGATTAATAACATTATCGCAAATAATTATCTTTTAATTAGAAATCCTAGAATCGTAATTAATACATCAACTAAGTACTGACATGCGAAAGATAATTCCATTGAATGGGCGCCATATAAATATTAAATTATTTAGAACTTTGTTATGTACCAGGTAAACACTTAAATGCATTAGAGCTCGTTTACTTGAATCTAGTGGGAAAATAATTTTAATTTTTCACACTAAATACCATGATTTCTTTGTGGGAAGATTGCTATGTCATAATTTATTTGACACATATTATAGAGTATTAACAACGACACAAAGAAGTTTGCTTTTATATACCTGAATACTTTCGGTATCAAAGTTATTAGTTGTATCTCACAATTGTGTGCCAAGTTCAAATAGACATATTTATAAATTCATAACTTATTCTCAATTGTTAATTTAGACTTTCTACTTATCATCAAATGATATTAGTGTAATTTACTGGAGAATTTCTACGTCCTCATCGATTTATAATGTCATTGACAGACAGTTTTCTTTATTTATGCTTAGGGGCTGGTTTATCGATAACTTGTTATTACAGGATATAATCCGGAACATTATTCTCAGTATTATATCATAAAAGAACAATTGGTACTATGGAATATAAATATTTCTAGATATCATTAGGAGGATGTGGTTTTAATTTATACAGTTGACCCACATGTCATAGCTTAACCAAAGGTTTGGCTACTTCAAATGTATGTAATGGATTTCCGTAGTAGTAGTAGTAGTAGTAGTAGTAGTAGCAGTATCACTATTAATTGTGATTACTTCACGATGAAAAATGAATAAAATCTATACTGGTGGTCAGCAATTAATTTAGTACTGGACAAAATTGTTTCGAACGCATTCAATCGAAAAGAAGTTTTTCGAACACCTGAGAGTAAACTAATAATATTCATATAAGGTGCTTACATCCGCTTTAATTCGAGGTTCAGTTATTAGTGCTTATCTAAAACCTAAAACAATCTAGAAAAAAATACTGTTACTGATAAGCAAACCTCTTATGTACCAATGGCCAATTTTATTAATATTAGAAGGTAACGAACTACATGTTCAGTTGTAATCATTGAACCACTTTAAAAATCTTGAGTGTTATGACATTTACGCATTTATCACATTTATCATCTACAAAAATTAAGTTTTTTTAATTAGAAACTCACTTCTAACAAAAAAACTACTAAATAAATAATTGTTACGAGGATAGTTTGACATGTAGTGAAAATGACACACAGGTGGCGCTCTAATTGGTAAAACAAATGCACTGTAATTTAGATTGCCTATTTATATGTTTACATTCCGATATTTAGATAAATCGGTTGATTAGTTTATTTTTGACAGCTGATTGAAAAAGAAGCAACACGTCGTTTTGTTAAAATGGAAAAAGCAGAGTATTGTGCGTTTGAGTTGCATTTCCAATTAGTACCGCATGCGCCTTATTCGCCGAATCTAGCCCCTTCCGATTTCCACCTTTTTCCAAAATTGAAAACGGCACTACGTAGAAAGAAATTTTCGTCTAACGACGAGATTATCATCTTCGTAAATGAGTATTTTGCAAGCCTTCCGGAATCGCATTTTGGAGGTGTCATAAGGGCATTGGAGCACCGTTGGAATAAATGTATTGCTCTTTTAGGAGAATATATTGAAAAATAAAAATTATTTTGTGTTTTGTTTCCATACTCACTACTTGTCAAACTACCCTCTTACTAGTAAACACAACTAATGTGAAGAGCTTACAAAGGGTACTAGAAAAGTTTTGCAATACGACGCAACGATGAATCGTAGGAAGCTGCTTGTTGCTGCATGTTGGGACATACGTGCATAGTAGCTGCCGCGCCATGTCGATGGACTAGTTATTCATTAGCAGTGGGAGTGTAAAGTGCTTGCGATGGCATCGTGGTCACGAAATGAGACAAGGGCAATTTTACGTTATAATTTCGTGCGTGGTTTAAAAATAGACCAGTGCGTCGAAGAAATGACTCTTGCACTATGTGATGTTTGTCCACATCGCACAACGATATTCAGGTAGTATAGAGAATTCCAAAGGGGAAATTTAACTGTGGAGAATGCCGAGAGGCCGGGAAGGCCACGAACGTCAGTGAGGAAAACGCTTGGCGAGGACAGGCACCAACAATTCTTTCGATTCTGCATGACCTTTTGCACGTGAAGAAACTTTGTTCTCTCTGGGTGCCGCATCAACTGACTGAAGAGCAGATGACACGACGTGTGACTTGGTGCCGGTAGATACTAAAAAAGTTTAATAAGAGACAATCTCGGTATGTGAACGACATCGTGACAGGTGACGAGACTTGGCTGTACTATTACGATGTGCCGATCAAAACTCAAAACAAAGTTTGGGTCTTCGATGATAAGGACACACCCGTAGTTGTCAGAAAATCCCGATCTGTAATTAAGAAAATGAACCGAGTTAAATTGTGGAACTCGTCGTTTTGGACGCACAGAAGACAGACACAGCTAAGTGGTATACTGAACAGTGCCTGCCTAAGATCATTGGATCTATGAAGAACCCTCGGCCAAAGTCAAGAATGGACACCTGGTCCCTCATACACGATAATGCTCCAGCTCACCACGCCAAAGCCTGCACTGAATATTTGATCACGACAGAATTGAAACTTCTCGAGCATCCTCCCTACAGTCCAGATCTTGCTCCCTGCGACTTTGCACTGTTCCCGCATGTGAAAATGAAGCTAGAAGGGAGGCGGTTTTCCAATGATGAGGACCTTCTGCGGGTTTGGGACAATGAATGTGCTTTACTCCCTAGTGAAACTTGGCAGAACTGGTTTAAAGATTGGTTTCGGAGGATGGAGAGGTGTATTGAGGAAATTACTTTGAAAAAATTAAATAAACAAAGCTGTATTGCAAAACTTTCCTTGTATCCTTTGTATATATTTGAAAGCCGAAACATACATTATATAGTGACAATAAAGCCTGCGTTTTTATTTTTTTAAATTTTAACACCTATTTAAAAGATTTTATGTAACGTTGGCTTAAAAAGAACAACAAGTGAAGTAATAACGCCTTTAAAACTATGCAATATTATCAAAATTTCAATTAGAGTTATGCAAACATGAAAATTGACGTAAATCAATCTTTATTACGACGCGTTTTATCAAAATAATAACTTTTAATATACGAAACTGAAACTGCAGAATGTACAAAACGTAAATTCGCACCAAACTTTCTATATAGTAACTTTACTTCGTATCAAATACGCGCATTATAACTAAGAGAAGTTTTGCTAGAGTGGATTAGAAGTTCCTCTGCAGACGCTCAGACAAAGAGAAAATGAGATGTGCTTTTTGGTCTGTCTCTCTTTCTCATCCGCGTATAAGCTCTTCTCTCGTAACGCAGCATGTAATAACGTCACGCGTTATATCGATCCGAACTTGACGATTATCAAAGCCCGGTGTGAGTTCAGCTGGAGTTTCTGTAATTTTACTGCTTCTTCTGATGTTATATATACAACGTGCCTATCCCTAATGTACTAGCCCTGTTGATATTTCAAGCCCGTATGTTTTAAAATTAGGTGAATTCGGAAGCACGGCAATTTATGCATTTCGAAATCGTATATTCAATGTACTGATTATTTGCGTTTCAATTCTAATTAAGATAAAATCAGCACATTCAAATTGTATTTGAATATATTAAAATTATGAAATTAGCAAACATGCGCACTCTGGATTTAATATCTACATGTTTAGATATTCCATAATTTATTTAAACATAAAGAATTAGTACCATATTTAATATTTATATTTTGATAACTACCGTTGTGAAAAAAAAGGAAAAAAATCACTAAATAAATTTTCTTTTTATATATCTCATGTCCTCGAGTCTAAAACTTTGTTAGAAAAGTAATTGAAAACATCTTGGAAATTAGTTGTACGAATAGAAAATTAAACAATCAAAAATAATATTTTGTTTAAATAAATACTAATAAATATTTTTATTAAATAAAGACTTAATAAATATTTGTAATTATTGCCATTACCATCCATATCCATTTGAAGTTTTTTTCTATTTTATATGGAGCAATTTTAATAATAGGTTACATAATTTGGTTTTTATTAAATTTAGTTAATTCGAGATTCGATATTAATAACCAGAGCTGCCAAATCATGTCGGCAAGCGTGTATCGCCAAGATGTCTGCGTATAGAACAACGTACGTAGTCCTATCACAGAGTGGTCTTAGTACATGGCAACAGCTGTGAGAGAATTATGACATGTAATATTCCTTATATTCTATTGTGGTCGTTTTTGTATATAGCGTAGTTGCCTCCGATAAAGGTGGCATTAGAATTATTAGAAAACATCGATTTACAGAATATGTACATGAGTTTATAAAAGATTTTTCAGGCTCGAAACACGATATTGCAAAAAATATATTCAGTGATTCATAAACCTTTGTTTTGATGAGACAAATGTGACTATAAGAAACAATAGTAAGTTCTTACACATTGGGAGCAGACAGCGCTTTATTAATTTTAGCATTTTCAGCTAATTAAGGATTAAAATTAAATCCTTTATTACAACCTGAGCCTGAAAAAATCGCGACTATTAAAGGAAAGTCAGTTAAAATTTCAAGATACTACAGTTTTTATATATGTGTAAACTATTTACACAATTACAAGGGAATAATTGAGGTCGCAGAAAAATTACAAAATGTTTTATTGTTGTTAGTGAAGTCGCTGCAAATACCAGTGGATGTACTCACACTCGAGTATTTTAGGTGACGCGGAAACCATTTTGTTATAGAAAAGTTGAATAGTGTTTTAGATAAAGCTTCAGATTTTATCAGATTTAGAAAAATTTGTAATGGTAATGAGAGTGCTTTAATAGATCGCATATGTAACTACAAATATTATTTGAGCTGTGCAAATGTTTTATCATTTGATGTGGAACGATCGTTTCCTTTGTATAAGAACATTAACTCATCGCAATAAAGAACGCGCAATGAAACTTTATCAGAAACAAATCAAATGCTGCAGGTGTATAGCCGAGTTTTTTCAGTTTGATACTGATATGTAGAAGAGTAAAAAATATTTTACATATCAACTACGTATATCCTATTACTTATTAATTGGCAATGTTCTCGCGGATAGAATATGCTATATAGGGTTCTCGGTTGACCCAGATTGTGGGTAATTGTTGATCCTGGGAAGAACCTGTCATTGACCAACGCTTCAATGAAATAACATTCACTGTCTAGATCTTCTTAGTCTAGTTATTGTGGCGTGAATGCTTTCCTCCATTTCACGGCCCGACTGTTCTAACGATGATCACAGATGTGGTCGCACCGAAACTAGTCATCCACCACATCCAATAGGCTGCAGTGGAAGGCCTAATTTTGGCACAACCACAGCTGACTTTGATACTTGGTACCGAGGTTGCTTGTAGTGTCTCCGATATTGTCACATCCTCTTCTCTCACTGTGTGGTACTCTACTGATATCTATTGTGCCTATTGCAGTATTGCTCTTTGCTAACGTTGTTTTCCGTATGTGCGGAAGTTTTTGCGCATTATCTCATTTAATTATATCAAGTCGGCTTTTTCAGGTTCCGCTACCAAGATGATGTTTTAGTTGTCGTTTTTCTTAATAAATTTGAGTTTCGTTCCAGTATATGGTTTTGATAAAATCATTAGGTATTTGAATTCATCATAAGTCTATGAACTTTGTTACTCACGATTAGAAGTAATTGTGCTCTTTTAAGTAAATTAAGTTCATTACAGAAATAGAAGTGGAGAAACTACTGCCATTGCTGAATATAATAGCATTTCGTTTAAAATAAAGAAAATACAATCTTCGGTATACAGGAAGAAGACAGACAGATTTGTATATACCACATATTACCTCCAACCGATATAAAAGAATGCTCTCGTCAACACACGTATATGCACAGCAACTATTATTAGCGACACTGGATATTTGGGAAAAAAATATGTTAAGGAAGGACTACAGTGGTATTAAAATATAGCAAGATATAAAAAAACGACGAAGGCACAGCTAGAGGAAAGAGAAATACGTTACCAGTTCGCCTGTCTAGTATATATTTTTGGTTTCATCAAGAAAACAGAAAAAATATTAAGGAAAGAGAATGTGCAAACAAAACTTAGTACCAATGCGTTACTACAACATAACTACTTCAAGCGTTGAAGGTGTGTACACATTCATTCGCCAATGTGAGCAGAAGCACCTAAACAAGCAGGAAGAATTGTTGAACGAATAACAAAGGAAGATTACTATGAAGAACTATCATCGAAGAATCATTAGACAAGCCAAAATATTAAATGAAATGACGAAACGCAGAAAAAGATAGTATTATTAGTGAAATTGGCTGCGAAAGCTTTCTTAATCTAATAAGGATGTTCTTCGAAAATTTAAAAATCAACATTTTCGCCAAAAGGAAAAAACAACAGTAATTATAATAATATAATTTTACATAATAACTTAAATATTTAATTTTTTATATTTGGTAAACTATTTATTTATTACTTAGTAACTGTTGTTAAAGATATGCGAGCTGATCAGAAAATCTTTGGAATAGCTGTGAAGAAAACATGTTATACGCAAATAAAAGGTATTATTGCTTTTCGAAATATGCATCATTTCATTCTATACATACATATGTTCGATCCAAGCGCTGAAACGTTTATTCCACTCTGAAGTTAGCATTTCTAAGTATGTGACATGAATTCATTAAAGATTTCTTCAGTGTAGGAAAAACGGTAATCACGGATTCTTTTTTTGACTGCGGGAATGTAAAAAGTTGCTTGGTTGCAAACGAGGACTATTAGTTGAATAACTCATTAATTCGATATCATTTCTTCGCAAATAATCGATCGTTCGTGAACGGTGTGATGTGTAGAGTTATAATTATAACGAATGATTGCATATTTAAGTTTGTTCTTACACTACTTATTAATAACTTTGGGCAAGCAAATTGTTGTATACCATTTCACATTTCATTTTGTTAAAAATTCTTTTCAGAACCACTTTGTAACCGTAAAAGAAAAGTCCGTTTGGAAATATCCACGCTGTGAACTGTTGCTTTGTTTTAAACTCGTAAAAACATATACACAATTCACCACAGTTAATAGTTCCTTAGTCATTTAGGATAACCGTGAGTCGATTTTTTCAGCATTGCTTTCACCATTTTACATACTCTCCTCTTTTAGTAGTGGTTTAATTATACGATGTCTAACGAGAATTTCTCACGGGTAACTACGTATGCAAAGTTAAATGTATCAAAATCTCAGAAATGTACACGAATGCCTAAAGCTCATCGTATATTATGTGACAATCTTCTTCATTCAAAATACAACATCACACACACAGCGAACTTATATTCTTGAAACCATCAAAGATAATGGTATATTGTCATTGTCTTTCACGGTGCTTCATCACCAAATGCCTAAACATTCCATGCACTATTGTAGAGTTAAACAACGACGAAAGTCATAATAAAACATAGCGCAAATGTGTTCACGTCAACTCCATTTTCACTACGTCAACTTCATTGTCACTATGATTCTCAAGCGTTAACACGGCAGTGTGTTCATATCAAATATTTTGACAATTGGACAAAAATATCACATTCTTGATACTTTCACTATACTGAAGGGTGTTTTAAATTGCGCACTGAATACTGAAGGGTGTTTCAAATTGCGCACTGAATTTGTCTAGATATGTGGGCATTTAAAAGTGTGATGTATGACATTTATAAAAATGGCTTCGTACGGGGTACAACAACGCGTTCAAATTGTTGAATTATTTCATGAAAATCAGCGTTCTGTGAAAAGAGTATTTAGAAAATTACTTGAATTATATGGTTTACATAATCGTCCATCTGAAAGCACTATTGGTTGAATTATTAAAAAATTTCAAGAGACCGGTTCCGTGGAAGATCAGAAAAGTCAAAAATGCAGTCGTAGTGGTTGTTCACAAGAAAATATTGGTTTAGTTCGTGAAAGTGTTGCTGAGATCCTGAAATGTCCAATAGACGACGTCCACAACAACTTGGACTTAGTGGATCTAGCTCAGAAGGCATGTAAGGTTCAAATAACACAGGAACTGAAGCCATTAGATCATTTAAAACGTCGTTCATTTGTCAATTTCATCAATGATCAACCAGTTGATTTTTCTCAAAAAATAATGTTTTCCGATGTGGCACATTTTGAACTTGGTGGCTATGTTAATAAACAAAATTGCCGTATCTGAGGTGAGGAAAATCCATAAATTATTCATGAAAAACCTATGCATCCTAAACGAGTTACTGTTTGGTGTGCACTATTGTCAGGTTGTGTAATTGGACCTTACTTCTTTGAAAATGCTGCTGGCGAAGCTGTAACTTTCAATGGTGATCGATATCGTCGGATGATAACCGAATTTTTGTGGCTTGAATTAATGAGTATTGATCCAGAAGATATGTGGTTTCAACAGGATGGCGCTATACCTCACTTTGTACACGTATCAATTGATTTATTGAGAGAAAAATTTCCTGGACGTGTAATCTCAAGAAACGGTGATGTTAATTGGCCACCAACATCATGTGATTTGAGGCCGTAAGACTATTTTCTTTGGGATTATGTGAAAAGTTAGATTTATAAAAACAATCCACAATCAATTCCTGCTTTGAAAGATGAAGTTATTCGTGTCATTGGTGAGATAAAGCCTCAATTATGTCAAAACGTCATTGAAAATTTTAACAAAAGAGTGGACGTTTGTGAAACTGCAAAAGAAGGCCATTTGGCAGATATTATTTTTCACATATAATTGTCATAACTGATACTTCAATTACCAATAAAAAGTTTTTGAGAGTGAATGCAAATTATGTTTTATTTATTCTTTAAAAAAAAACGCGAAATTTGAAACACCCTTTAGTATGTTAAAAGGAATCATTCTATTATTAATAACACCCTATCAACTACATATGTTTCACCGAATACACGGAAAGCCTTTTAACATTCTTTAATTGGCATAAAGCCTAGCACGCAAGTTTCTGTCTATTACACACTGGAAACCTAGTTTATCGATATTGTGAGATAGAAGCGTTCTCGCTTTGTCGGTCAATACATTTATGTATTGGTTGAGAGAGGGAGATATGATATTACTCACCCTTTAGTATGCATATGTCGCTCCTGAAACCAATTAGCATTGCTTAATTCTCGATTTTTTTCTGATTATTTCTCGAATAAGAACCTCAGGTTTAATATCAATGAAACATCTAACTATGGAATTAGAAGAAATAGTTGTAGAAAATGTTATATTATTTCACTACCTTAAGAAAAGAAAAATTAAAATCGACATTCGTGGTTTTTATTTTTTGCATACAAATAATCTTTCTATTTCGAAAAAATAGAAAAATCTCTATTTATATTAACACTATGTGTTTGTTTATCCATTTAACCGTTAGTCTAAACAAACCTATCAATTACTAAAAACAATTTCGTTTCAAAGTGATTATGAAAAATTATCTATACATATTTAAAACGAAAGAAAACGTTTACGAGTCAATAATATTTATGTGTTACGTTCGATTTAACGCCTATCGTTAGCACTTATTTTGTACTAATTTTGAAATTAGTCAATTTGTGAAACATATGTTGTTCGTACAGAGAACCGTGAAATTTATTAAGTGCGTTGCAATTATATAACAAAGAGAAGCAAATCGTCGGAGATGTTAATCACGATTTAAACGATATAACACGGTTAACGGGATCGTTGATTTTAGAAACGGCAGTTTGTAAGGCGTGCACGTCTGCTGCTAAAATTTAGAAAATGAAATAAACCTAAACGACCCCGGTGATTTCTGTTGAAATTGGTCGCGTACAAGTTGTGGAATTTGTACGAGATTGTGTTGGGTAATACAAAGTACTTTCGATATCAGTTTATCAAAACACTCGAACAAACTTTGTAATGTTACGATTTTATTTTATTAGTAAATAGTATATAAGTATATCATGTTTTTGTGTTTGTAGTCTATAGTATTTTTAACCGCAGGAAGACTATGTTAGAATAATAATCTATGTTTAGATATTTATTTTTATTACTTAAAAGCCTTAATTTCATTTTACATACTTCGTGGAATTATTTTAAAATATATTTTAAATTTTGAGTATTATATAATATTAATTCCACATTTAAAACCTAAAATACTTTAAAATTTTTATAATAATCGAAATTTCTCTTTAAAAGGCTAGAGATGTTTCTTTAATGAATAAGACACTACTATTTAGCAAATGTGTTTGTAGTTGCACTGACACTGAAAAATCGTGACCGGGAAAATCAGGCTTTTTAGAAGTATCAGATAAAAGTAATAGAATGGGGATAATCACTAAGCTTTTTAGGTCGTACAGAAGTAATCTCACTTTAATTATTTGTCTTTAATAGACATTATCCCTGTTTAGATACCATTTCGATTAAATTAACACATTCTATTGAAAATGTTTTCTTCATTAACTCAGAGTAATTTATTAATTCCCATAGTAATTCTTAATAATAGTTATTAAGATACTTTCGAAATATACATAGAAAATAGGTTCGGAAAATATGTAAAAGCAAACCAATATTATCAAGAATTACAAATAGGACGTTTTCTTGTAATTTCAGAGTATGAAAAGCATATTCCAATTATAGATAGTGTTACATTTTGCCTATACCTAAGAATTTTATATACATACTTCTAGATCTTTTATCTTGAATAGTAGAACTCTCACAATAGATGAACATATCTATTCCGGCTTTGAATAATCCAACAGGATTGTTCAAAGCCAGCAATTCAATGTTGTTTGGTTGTGTAGCATGTTGTATAATTATGCACCCCTGATTATTGAATTTACTTCTTATGTACTCAATTAATTCTGTTCCAGCGCTGAAATTTTTAATTAATTTCATGTGATCGTAATCAACGATAGCATAACAGAAAATACTAATTTTCATTAATTTACCAACGTAAAGTGCTTAATTATATATTTATGTATAATTATTAACATCAAGTTTTGATGCTACATATGTGGTCTACGGCATATTAGAAGACTCGAAACTGTATTGCCTGTTGGCCTAGTTGGGAAGGTAGCTGTCTAGTAAATGGCAGTTACAGGTTCTAATCCAGCTCCAGCACAGAAATTTTTAATTAATTTCTGTGATCGTAATATTGTAATCAACGATAGCATCACAGAAAATATTTCGAATTGAAAATTTACAGCAGATAGAGGGTCGAGTCTTAATTTCTGTGGTTGTAATATCATATATACATATATATGAAAATCAGTACTTTCTGCTAAGCCACCGTTAATTAAAATCAAATTTCTACGCTGTACTGCCTAGTGGCTTAATTGATAAGACAGCCGCCAGTAAACGGCAGAAATAGGTTCGAGTCCTTCTCCGGCTCAGAAATTTTGAATTAATTTCTGTGATTTTAATCAACGATGGCTTAGTAGAAAATACTATCATTAATTATATATTTGTATATAATTATTAACATCAAAAGCCTGACTGCGGGTTGTAAATATTAGGTCTGTTTTCTTTCCGCAATACGATTTACAGCGTGTTAAAAGAGTTGAAACTGTACCGCCTGATGGCCTAATTAGTAAGGCAGCCGTCTAGTAAACGGCAGGTAGAGGTACGAGTGCTTGACTAATGCAGAAATTTTTAATTAATTAATTACTTATTTATATTCAACTTACTTATGGTCATATATAAGGATGATTGTATATTATTGTATATTTTTTAATATTAATATTAATATGCTCTAAATATTTGTGTATATTTAAAAAAGAGAGTGTGCCTACAGGACATTAGATATGACTAAATTCGGTATGTGTGATGCGAATCTTGATCGAAAATCAAATGCTTCTCTCTATTCACTTGTACAACCACTCATAAGTATTTAGTCACTCGCATTTAACCAGTAAATTATATCAAAAATCAAAATTGAAATACTAATATCTTTATATTATTTATACATATGAAAAATATATATTTTCACATCTAAAATAAATTGTTGTATAATATATTTATTTAAATTTTAGACTCGTCTATACGCCCTCCTTTATTTTTAATCACTGCAGCAAACAATCGAGACATTCTTTCGAATAATTTTCGTAAGATCTCAGGTTTTATTTTACCCCATGCCTCTTGCAGGTTCTTCCACATATTAACAGCAGATGTAGGGGCCGATTTTCTTAATTCTCGATCAAGTTCTTCTCGCAGCAACTCGATGGGATTTAAATCGGGACTCTGAGGAGGCCACGCCATAACTTTTATGGCTCCCTCGTTCTCCAATTTCTGCAAATATTCCCGACATAGTTTGGAAATGTGTTTCGAGTCATTATCTTGTTGGAAGATAAAATTCTGACCTGAAATTTTAATTCCAGAGGGGATTGCGTTTTCTTTTAATATGCGCTTATACCGTTCTTTCTATAGTATACCTTCGATTTTTACGAGATCACAAACACTTAGTAAAGAAAAGCAATCCATATCATGACTCAACCTTCATCGTACTTAACAGTAGGGGCTATGCATTCTTCCCGGGCACGCCCACTCACAGACTTCCTCACAAAGACACGTCTTCGTGAACCGAAAATCTCGTATTTGGATTCATCGGTCCACAATATTTTATTCCAGTCTTCTATAGTCTAATTTTGGTAATCGCGTGCCTACTTTAAACGTTTTCGCTTGTTTTGCTTGCGTAGAAGCGGCTTCCGCAATGCAATTAGTCCCTGAAGATCCAAGGATATGTATATTTTCACCAAATGTTGTAAAAACATACTTTTTGCGTTTATATAATATACAATCTCAAATTATTTGAGACCATTTGAGAACTATTGTACAGGGTTGGGTAAAATGCATCATCTGATTTTCTTTCGCTATAACTTTTGTTTAAAGTGAAAATTCATTTGGTTTTTAACTAATTGTTTCAATTAGTTGTGGAAAAGTATATCCGACAAATGACTGCCGCCGGCGTGCATGCAAATTTTGGTTCTTTGCATTTCGCATAACTGCTCGCAGCATTTGCGGTGTTTCATTGTCAATTTCGGCTTGAATGTTGTTCTTTAACTCCTCCAAGGTGCGGGGCTTGTTCATGGACACCGACGATTTCAAATATACCCATAGAAAGAAGCCCACGCGCTGGGAAGGCATTCTTCAAAATACGCATTGTGTCGCGTGCACTACGACCTATCACCTTTTGTGCTTCATGAACTATGCGTGGATTTTCCGTCCCCCAGAACCTTGAATTTTGCATATTTTCGCCGAAATTCGCGTTGCGTTAATACCACTGACGAATTATTGCACGTAAACATTGTCACAATTATCGCGCGTTCTTAAGGAGTATATCGATTCATTTCTATTCACTATAAATTTCGCACGTCTCCTTTTCACGGAAATAAAAACAAAACTGACATACAATACCATTTGCAAAAATGGCAGCGCTTTCTAATAAGGTGATACTTATTGCCCCACCCGTTACATAAGAAATAGGTAGTAATTCTTGTTAAATTGTTCATAGTAGACATTAAACCTAAGAGAATATAAATATCAATTAATATAAGTTAAATTAACATTGGATAGAAGTAGGGATTGGAAGGAAATATCAAAAGATTTTGGATAATACCACAAATTTTAAAATAATCACAGTAAGAATAATTAAACCTTGTCAATTTAATGCAAAAGAATATTTAGAGTTTGATACAAGTATGTCTATTAGGGAAGCTTAAGAAATAGAACATTTAAAATTCGGTTATATGGATAAAAATATACAATTAAAATAGAGTAATAAAAAGGGCAAGATTGTCATATATTGTAAAGTAGTTAATAATGAGGGAATTGGTAATGCAAAGATTTCAAAGAAATATTATTATTATGGATAACAATATGAAATACTGGATTTATGATGAGAAAAAAGTTAGATTATGGTAACACCGCTAAATTTAAATTAATTAATAATGATTAATATATAATATGGGAATGAAAGAAATAGAACTTAATGATTTGTAATTAATTAATTCACTAACCGTTAGTAGGATTAAGAAGAGACATTAGTTTTTTGTTTACTGTTAAAATCCTGTTGGAATTCAAAATCTAGAGATTCTCTCAAAAAATAATTAAGATACGTTAAAAGTAAACAGTTTTAAAAAAGATATAAAAATTCTTACAACGATATTTAAAAGTAAAATAATAACTATATTTTCTATTCCATGAGAATAATAAATTGTAAATAAGCGTTATTAAAGTTATTGAAATTGAATTATTTTCAAAAAACTACTATTATAATTGAAATAAACAAAAACTATTTGTGGCAGTATACTATATATTATATATATATATATATATATATATATATATATATATATATATATATATAACTAGCTAAAAATGTTTTGGTCGACCGTTGTAAGATAATCCAAATCAATGAAATTAATTGGGTATTCGGTATTCGGCTTCAGGCAGATTCATTAATTATCGTTCTCACCGTCCCAATTCCCAAAAATTTAATACTATAATATCCATGAGAAACCGAATCCTTCATATCTCGGATCCAGAATTCACAAAAGAAAACTTGAACCATTTATTAAAAATTTTCATCAACAACGGTTATCCTAAACCTCTACTAAAACACTTGATATTTAGTAAAAACAACAATTTCTATGATGGACCGCAAGATGATAAGTTACATTCAGAAATTAAATACAAAAAGTTACCATATGTTGAGCCATTGACTAATCAGTTAATTAAAATATTAAGTGGCACCAATATCTCTAGCACAATAGTGAAATATAATGTTAACAAAATTAAAGATATCTTTACAAAAGTCAAAGATAAAATTCCCTTGTGGTCAAAGTCGAATGTAGTATATAGACTAGCTTGCAAAGACTGCTCTGGATGTTATATAGGTCACACATCACAATCTATAAAACAAAGGGTGACTCAGCACATAAGTGATTGCAAACTAGGTAAGAACTCGTGTGCCCACACACGTCAAAAGCAATGATCACAATTTTGATTTTAACAATCCCGTCATTTTAGAGATAGAAAGCAATTACAAGAAAAGAATATTCTTGGAAATGGCTCACATCTGTAAAAATCCAAACACCATCAATTACAAATCTGATATCAACCAATTAAGTACTATATATTGCAATTTAATATAATGAAAATCAGTGTCACATGGATCGATTCTTTACCACATTTATATATTTTTTGTTTTTTGTTATGCACCTCGTATATCAGTTCTTTTAAAATCTAGCACTTTTCGGAAAAAAGAAAAAAAACGTTCCCCTTTTTTTAGGATCTTACACGTAAAATGATTTAGTTTCAAATGTAAATGCTCTGACCTTTACCTACTTAAAAAAATGACCGAATACCCAATTAATTTCATTGATTTGGATTATATTTATATATATATATATATATATATATATATATATATATATATATATATATATATATATATATATATATAAACTAAAGTGTTTAATGGGTAAGAACAACTTTAAAAATAACCCAAGTATAGAAGAATACAGAACTTGTTGCTGAGATGAACACCATCTAGGAAGGAAGATAAGAAGGAAGATTAAAAAAAACGTAATTTGAATGGGAAAAATGACTATTTAAATAAATGAATATAAAATTGACTAAAGTTAAAAATTAGATAAACTACATTTGAAAATTTAAATTATTAAAAGGTATTAAATTGTTAAGATGAACAGTTTTAAGTTAGAGTTTTCTTGGTTTTGATTTAAAGTCTGGTAGAAATAGTAAGAATTGTGTTAATTGTTTATAATAGAAGGTTTTTATTTATTTTGATTTACAATATACAGTTTGTTTAAAATATGGAATCTTTTATATAAACAAGTTCATTAATATTAATATAATAGTTACTAAAAATATAAAAAGATTCGGTATTAAACTATTAAATTAATTCTTATTCTTCTGGATAGCATATTAATATTTATAATAAATTATTTTCAAAATAATCATAACGATAATATAGAAGAATGTATCATATTAAAGATACTACATAATATTAGAAGACAGAAAAGAATCCTATGTAAAATTTATTTTTGATTTGTTCCAAAATTGGATTTATTAAATACCATAACCAGTAGATACTTTGATTTTGTATATGCTTATCTTAATCTATATCACATATTACAACTTTGAGAAAGGATATATAGATATATGTGTAATAATAATAGCTTATTCATTTGTTATAAATATAACTATATATTTAATACTAATAGTACATTCATTTATTTTTTTACTCAAGGTTTTGAGTGGTGTACCATTTTTGATGAAATATAGATTAAGATTAATTGTATAATATAATTATTTTTTAAATTCTAATTTACTTGCAATTAATTATAAGTAAATGTGTAAAAATAAAATTATATATATACCAATATATAAGGTGTAGCTATTAAATAACGAGACTGACGCTGTAAAACATTTTGTTTTGATTTCATACATATTTACTTATTATCACCTTCAATATACACTCCTCCTCTATCCTTACAAGGCTCCACACGAATCTTCCATTGTTCGAAATAGTGCTGGAAGTCTTCTTCTGTCAGCTCCTTCAGGAGGCGTGCCGCTTTCGCTTTCCCAGCTTCAACGGACTCAAATTTTGTTCCCTTTAATTCAGATTTCACCTTAGAAAACAGATAGAAGGCGCACGGCGCAAGATCCTGCGAATAAGGCGGATGGTCTAACACTGGGATGTTGTACTTGGCTAGAAACCTCTTGACTGACATTGAGGAGGTGCATTGTCTTGGTGGAGAACCCATGACTTGTTCTTCCACAATTCGGGTCGTTCGGAATTGTGCAAGAACATGAAGGTAGTAATGTTGATTAACAGTTTGACCTTCAGGAGCCCAGTGAAGGTACACAATCCCATGAATATGGAAAACAACAATCATCATTCCTTTGAATTTGGATTTGATCATTCGAGCTTTTTTGGCTCTCGGTGAAGATGGGCTCTTTCAGTGCATGGCTTGGCGCTTCGTTTCAGGATCATAAGTAAAAAGCCACGATTCGTCACATGTTATTATTCTTTCCAATAAGTTTGGGTCATTTTCAATGGCAGTCAAAGTGTCAGTACAAGCATTTTCGCGAGTTTCTTGTTGTTCAAACGTGAGAATTTTAGGCACCATTTTGGCACACACTTTTTGAATGGTAAAATTATTATGTAAAATTTGCCGTACGGAATCTTTATCAAATCCTACCATTTCAGCAATTACACGAATACTTAATCGACGGTCAGATTGAACCAGATTACCGATTTTTTCGATATTGTCATCCCTCTTTGACGTGGAAGGGCGACCCGGACGTGAATCATCTTCAACGTCTTCTCGGACATCTTAAAAACGCTTAAACCCCTCAAAAACATGTTCACATGATAAACATTTATTGCCATACACTTCTTTCAATAAATTATATGTTTCAGTAGCGGTTTTTCCAAGTTTCATGTGAAATTTTACTACAATTCGTTGCCCTATTGTTACACTTAATATTTTTCTGGCGAAACAAAAAACAACTCTAATGCGAACGAAGGCTACGGTTATACTGATTTGTTTACAGAGGTGGCAGGCACTGCATTCGAAAGAGGCGGCTTCACGATAAATAGTTGTCTGTTGTTGGGGTTTGGTGCATGTGCACTTTTTCTGTACCAACGTTAGTCTCGTTATTTAATAGCCATACCTCGTATATAAGATCAAAGTAAGTATTAATTCATATTTCATTAGTTTTACACAATTGCTTATGATTAATTACGAGAAAATTAGAATCTAAATTTTAACTATATTATATAATTTATTTTGATTACACATGTACAAACTATATATTATTTTATCACAGTCAAATGAAGAAACGCTAAAGTTAATTTAATAAAAACATAAATAAATATAAAAATTCATTATATTTGGGATCCTACGTGAGGCTTATTTAACACCTTCAACTATCCTATTACATAATAATATATATCTCTCTCAAGTATCAATCAGCAAGTTCCGTCAGGTTTTAAATTAAATGTTAAGCGTAATACTCGTAGCAAAAAGACATACGAGAGCATTATTATTAGAGAAGGTCGAATGCACCAAAGTGTACTATACAGTTATCCAATAGTCTCGTAGTAAGCACTATTCAGTTTTGCATATAATTATTCAACGGGATTACTCCAGTTTATTTGACGATCTAAATAAAAACCCTGAAATTTTATATCGTCACCCAAAAGTAACTTCTTTTTGAAAACCACGCACATTCTTCGCTTATAAAACTCAGCACACACGTCCACATTCAACAAAAGGCTATTTGCGAAAAGCCATTCTCCGAAAGTCAATAAAACCTGTTGCGCCCCTGCCAAAAGCTCCTCCTTATCAAAAATTATGAGCATTGAAATGTCTTCAGCAAACATCACCAATTAATCCACGCCAACATACAAATCATTTGTGATTATAATCCACAACAACTGATATTTATGGTACTCCGTGCTTAATACTACAGTCATTGGTGTTACACTACCCAATTGGACATTGATTAACACTATCGCACTGATAAGAGGTAAATCACTGCAACAATGTTACTCCTAACGCCAATGGAATGCTAATTTGATATACTGAATAAAAGCTAATTTCATAAATAAAACTAATAATTATCTAAATCCTGAAAAACGTTCAATACTTTGAAAAATCTTACGCATACTAAAAGAAAATTGCAGTTATTTGGAATTTTTATGTAGTATTGTTATTGATGGATGAATCCAAAACCACTTAAATTAAATTCGATTATTAAATTATAGAAATTATAAATATAGTATATTGCATAAAGAGAAATAAAGAACATAAGATAAATTTACTAAAATTTGTAGAAATTAATACAACTTAACAAATAAACAGGCAGAGATAAATGATTTATTCCTAATAAAGTCTAAGTTGTGGTCAATTGTATAAAATAATACCCTTGCAATTGTATAATGTATAGATTTAGTTTACTTCAAACATCTGAAGAAGCCACTGTGAAGTGAAACAATTGTTATATGCAACAATTAATTGAAAATTTTAATAATTTGTGTATTTATTTCTAATGTAAATTCTGTTTTGAATATAAAAAGTGTTTATATATATGTATATACATGTACGTATATAATATGTAGAAAATTAAATCAATAAACTCCAAAAACAAATTAATAACTTTTTAAAAAATTTTTAATGAACACATATAGAATTTAGTTAACTTCAAAGATCCGTGGCGAAACATTGTTATATGCAGCAATTAATAAATAAAAACTGGTGATTATTTGTGTATTACTAATATATATCCACATGATTTTGAATCAAGTAATAGTCGTATCAATTAACAATTTAACGTGTACAAAGGGTACTAGGAAAGTTTTGCAATACAGCTTTGTTTATTTAATTATTTCAAAGTAATTTCCTCTACACTCAATACACCTCTCCATCCTCCAAAACCAATCTTTAACCAGTTATGCCAAGTTTCACTATAGGTAAAGCACACTCGTTGTCCCAAGCCCGCGGAAGGTCCTCATCACTGAAAAACCGCCTCCTTTTTAGCTTCATTTTCACATGCGGGAACAGCGCAAAGTCGCAGGAAGCAAGATCTAGACTGTAGAGGGGGTGCTCGAGAAGTTTCAATCCTGTCGTGGTCAAATATTCGGTGCAGGCTTTGGCGCGGTGAGCTGAAGTATTATCGTGATGGAGGAACCAGGTGTTCATTCTTGACTTTGGCCGCAGGTTCTTCATAGATCCAACGACTTTAGGCAGGTACCGTTCAGTATATCAATTAGCTGTGATTGTCTTTTGTGTATCCAAAACGACAAGTTCCACAAGAGAAAAATACAGCTATCATTTTCTTCTTTACAGATCGAGATTTTTTGACAACTACGGATGTGTCCTCATCATCAAAACTTTGTTTTGAGCTTCGCACATCGCGAGCGGCACATCGTAATAGTACAGCCAAGTCTCGTCACCTGTCACGATGTTGATCACATACCGAGATTGTCCCTAATTAAACTTTTTTAGCATTTCCCGGCACCAAGTCACACGTCGTGTCATCTGCTCTTCAGTCAGTCGATGCAGCACCCAGAGAGAACAAAGTTTCTTCACGTGCAAATGATCAGAATCGAACGAATTACTGGTGCATTTAGACCTGAAGTAACCTCTATATGTTGGTAGGTCACTCGCCTGTCATCGCCAAGCGTTTTCCTCACAGTAGTAACGTTTTCATCCGTAACTGACGTTCGTGGCCTTCCCCTTTGGAATTCTCTATACCACCTGGATAACGTTATACAATGTGGCCAAATATCACCTAGTGTAAGAGTCATTTCTTCGAAGCACTGGTCTATGTTCAAACCACGCACGAAATTATAACGCAAAACTGCCCTTATCTCATTTCGTGACCACGATGCCATAGCAAGCACTTTACACTTTCACTGCTAATGAATAACTGAACCCATCGACATGGCGCGGCGGCTACTATGCGCGTATGAACATGTCTCAACTGGCAGTAACAAGCAGCTTCCTACGATTCATTGTTGCGTCATATTGCAAAACTTTCCTAGTACTCTTTGTAAATATAAATTATTTTTTTATATTTTTATTTCTAGACATTTTAGTCAAATTGTAAAGAAGACATGAAAACACATTTACTTTTTACTCAATTAAAAGCTACCTAATTAGTGTATTCACAAAAGAAAACTTTTTGTCAAAGAAATTATTTCACAACGTATTCTTCTTGTAACCCATTACATTTAGTTCACACATATTCAAGTCCCTTCAACCGTTCAGAAAAGCAAGCTTTAGTAAACTGATAAAATACGCATTAGTTTCTCTGATTACCTCCTCATTCGACCTAAGTTTCTTGCCACCACGCCAAGCTTTGATTTTGGGAAAAAATCTGAGGACGAAATTTAAATAAACCTCTCGTTTGAGACCGGTCAATTTCCAGATGACTTGAAGCACGCCGTAGTGGTACCCGTACATAAGAAAGGTGCGAAGAATAGCTATGAAAATTATCGACCAATAGCTCTATTGTCGAACGTGTCGAAGGTTTTTGAAAGAATAGTTCTGGTCAGGATGACAAAATTCATCGAAAAACACAAAATATTAAACAACACACAAAATGGTTATATCAAAGGGCGATCAACTGCCAGAGCAATTTACCAACTTATGGAAAGAATTATAAATAATATATCTAACAAACTCCCGATGGCCTGTGTGTTTATGGATCTTTCGAAGGCCTTCGATAGTGTACATCACGAAGTCTTGTTGGAGAAGTTGGAGCTGATGGGATTCAGGGGCGTGACATCGGATTGGATCCGTTCATATTTGTGTGGCAGAATGCAGTATGTGCAGGCGGTTGATGCGGTGGGATGCATGGTGAGGTCACGTCCGGAACCAGTTACCGTGGGTGTTCCGCAGGGTTCTATTTTAGGACCTTTACTTTTCCTACTATACATAAACGATCTCCCGGACGCTACGGAATCCTTAACGGTTCTCTTCGCAGATGACACATCCACAGTCATAGACTCTGGTAATGAAGACTTGAGTGTGGCCATAGCAGAAAATATACAAGTGTTGGGGAAGTGCTTTGCGGCAAATAATCTACACCTAAATCTATCCAAGACCCATCTGCTGACCTTTGGTAACAGTTTACCAACTGATGTGGTCGTGGGTGATGAAGTGCTTGCCTCTAAGTGTGACGCGCCATTTCTTGGCCTTAGGGTTGACTCTGGGCTGTCCTGGAAACCCTACATCAACGAACTATCGGGGGGGCTGTCTCGGTTCTGCTACTGCTTACGTGTTATTGCTCGTAACGTTGGTGTGGAGGCGGGGCTGCTTTCTTACTTCGCCTACGTACATTCGAGGCTCCAGTATGGTGTGGTGTTCTGGGGCAATTCCATGGACTGGCGGAGGATATTTGTCCTCCAAAAGTCGTGTATTAGAGCAATTTATGGAATGAAACCAACAGAGAGTTGTGTGGGTGTGTTTCGGTCTGCCAAAGTACTGACAATGCCCTCAATTTATATACTTCAGTGCGCGCTACATGTGAGGATAAACTATAATGAATTTTTTAAAAAATACGAAACGAATCATGCACATGCTACGCGAAACCTTCGAAATATGCATCTTGTGCCCCCACAAACGTATTTTACAAAAATACAAAAAAATGTCGTTCACCATTGCATAAAAATATACAACCACATACCGTTTCGGATCAAGAGCTTGCCGTTGGCCCGGTTTAAAATTAGTTCTACAGTGTGGAAGACTTCTTTGAATCAAGCGTAGACATTGGCGTATAGCATAGGTCAACTGCACGCATATGTATATATACTTAATATCTATTTATATTTGTGATTGTTTTTTCCTTGTTATATATTACATATTTTACATTTATGACATATTCTATGTTTTTTGGACATAATGGAATGTAATAAATATTATTATTATTATTATTATTATTATTATCGAATAAGACGGATGCGAAACAATTCAAAATGTATGTAGTTTATGAATTTTTATCATTAAGACAGTCAAAATGTGGACACGTGCATTATTTTGTACAGAAAGCATTCGTTTCTGCTTTAAGTGAGGCATTTTGCGTTATATTGGTTTCTGCAGTTAATCTAAATGATGCATAGTATTTTTACCTTTTCAGAGAAAATCGAAAAGAAAAATTCCACTTCAGTCCCAAAAGAAAGTAGCTATAAGCTTTCCAAACGGTAAAAATGAAGTACCAGAAATATTGAGAGTTATACTTTCAAGGATTGCCAAGTTGAAAAGTAAAAAAGGTTTTTTATGAGTGATAGCCTCTTTTGCGAGTCTCCCTAATTAGGAGAGGAGATTGAAAAGGAAAGGGTAAGCAGATACTTAAATAGAATTAATTACAATTAAAATCAGGGAAAACGTTACGCAACATCTTAAAATTCAATATCCAGAAAGAAGAAAGATAGAATTATTAGACAGTTAATAATGATAACATAAATGTTTTATGCAATACGTAATAACATAAAACCTCAAACCAGTTTCTATACAAGAGTTAAATAACTTGATTAGACCATTATTAAATTTTCAAGATTGTAACAATATTATGTATTATGTGTATATGTAGTAAGTACGAACGAATAACAGGAACAGCAATTTCGTAGTCAACTAAATTAGGACTATGACTTTATTCTCTCAACCAGAACGACTAATTTTCGCTTACGCCTCGACACATATTACATGTTAATGTAATCCCACGGTAATGATTTTCTCAACAATTACATTACCATTTACGATATCATGTGCGATGTTAATAGTGTTGCTAGACATTGATAGGTTATATTTTCCCATACAAGTATGTAGCATTGTATTTACTTTGTTAATGAATTTATCTAAAGAATAATTATATATTATTATACAGGGTGTTTCAAACTTCGCGATTTTTTTTAAAGAATAAATAAAACACATAATTTGCATTCACTTTCAAAAACTTTTGAAGTATCAGTTATGACATTTATATGCGAAAAATAATATCTGCCAAATGAACTCCTCTTGCAGCTCCACAGATGTCCACTCTTTTGTTAAAATTTTCAATGATAATTTGACATAATTGAGGCTCTATCTCACCAATAACACGAATAATTTCATCTTTGAAAGCAGGAATTGATTGTGGATTGTTTTTATAAACCAGTGTTTTCACATAACCCCAAAGAAAATAGTCTAACGGTGTCAAATCACATGATCTTGGTGACCAATTAACATCACCGTTTCTTGAGATTACACGTTCAGGAAATTTTTCTCTCAATAAATCAGTTGATTCGTGTGCAAAGTGAGGTGTAGCGCTATCCTGTTGAAACCACATATCCTCTAAATTAATATTCATTAATTCAGGCCACAAAAATTCGATTATCATCCGACGATATCGATCATCATTGACAGTTTCAGACACACCTGACCATAATGCACACCAAACAGAAACTCGTTTAGGATGCATAGGTTTCTCATGAACCTTATATGCCTTCAGAGCTAAATCGTTGTATAAAATACGCCATGTTGTTGATCCACTAAGTCCACATTTCAGGATCTTCAGCAACACTTTCACGAACCAAACCAATATTTTCTTGTGAACAACCACAACGACTGCATTTTTCACTTTTTTGATCTTCCACGGAACTGGTCTCTTGAAATTTTTTAATAATTCTACTAATAGTGCTTTCAGATTTTCTAAAAACTCTTTTCACAGGACGCTGATTTTCATAAAATAATTCAACAATTTCAACGCGTTGTTGTACCGAATACGAAGCCATTTTTAGAAATGTCATACATCACACTTTTTAAATGCCAACATACCCAGACAAATTCAGTGCGCCATCTATATTTTATTCATTCTTTAAAAAAACCGCACAATTTGAAGCAGCCTTTACATATCAGTTTGCATAGAAAATTTGGAATTGACTATAAATACTATTACATTTGTTCTCTTTAAATTAAAATTATTCAACGAAAATAAATTAATTTATTTTATGTTGCAATGAAGATTTTACAGTTTTGTTATTATCATAAATAACTAAAACTGACTTTTAAAACATTGTAGTATTGTAATTTAATAATCTCTAAACAATAATGTCTACTCCTAAATATCAGTCATCAGTTTCTTTTAATGTCAACCACTAAAAAAATCCGTATTTTATTGTTGCCCAAAATTTTGCAAAATAGTATAGGTGTAACAATTTTAATTTAAGAAAACGAATATGTAATTTTAAAGCTTATTTAAATCTACGTTTTTAATTTAAATTTTGAAATTTTATTTTCGGCAGCGTTGTAAAATTCGAATTTACGTATTTAATTTTGTAATAAAATTTATTTCATTATCACCGCCTAAATTTTCTTATTACTAGACAAACACAATTATACTGACAATGAAACCGATTTTCACCTTGATTTAAAAACTATACATACGTGTTTTTTTTTTGAGAAACGCAAACCAACGTGTATCTTGTAAAATTAAATTCGAATTCTTGTACCTTTCATATAAATATAAATAATTTTTTTATATTTTTATTTCTAGACATTTTAGTCAAATTGTAAAGAAGACATGATAACACATTTACTATATCTTGGATTGCTAGAAAAGTTATAACGCGTTTTTGAAACAGGTGCGCCAATTAACTTTTGCGAGTCATTCATTTCTATCTTTATGCTATGCAATATAACAGTTGATAGTTCTAGCTTTATTTTGGAAAAATACAGAGAGTTGGTTGAGTGTTTGAAATTTTATAAGAAGTTGAAAGTGGAAGGGAAGAACCCACGTCAAGCTTATGAAAGACTGTATAAAGATTACAGCGATACTGCTCTAAAAGAATGTTAATGTCACGAAATTCTAGTGATAAATCTTAATGACGTCCTTCAATCAAAGAAGCCCGTTAAGATTGATGACAACAGAATAAAGACTTCGATCGATCATATGTACGGGGTACTACACCAGAGATTCCATAATCGTCAAGCGTTCATCATAAAAGGGTTCACAACGGCATAGAAAGGTTAAGCTATGTCGTCAAACTCGATATTTAGCTAGGGGTTCTTCATAATCTCCAAGAAATTCACTTGATGACGCGCGTAAACATCTGGTATATGTTCTTTAGACTTTAGGAAAGTTATACTTCTTTGAAGCGACAGACAACTGGTAATGACTAGTGACTTGCTTATAACAATGTGGTTGAAATTATGCTCTTTGTTTAACTATTTGTGGTGTTTTGACAATTTTTCTAATTTCAACTAGATTATATGAAAAATTCTTATTCATTTTACATTAAGTGTAATAAGCACAAAATATTCAGTATAAAAATGACAAATACAAATTTTAAGTTGCAAATATTATTGTGTGTAACGAAAATTTTAAAATTTTAAATTTACTACTACTTGTCTAGAAAAGGGCATAAAAGAGGAAAATTAAAGAAAATAACATGAAAAGCTTGTCATAGGACCTAACATTAATATGCTATGTGGCAAAAGCACTGTTGCTGTTATAAACTTGAAAAGTTTGTAACACCTTTAATTACATTTTGTTCTTACTAAAAGCTATTATGGTTCACCATAATTTTTGGGGAATCCTAGCCTTGATAAAATATCGTTTTTGAAATTCTTATTTTATTATTAATCCTTTCCTTGATATGTCCCTCAACTACACAGATTAATTGCTTTATTATTAATTACGATTCCTCCTCAACAATGGCGGTGTAACTGAAAGCATTACAATTTTTTGAGATATTTTCGCAAAGTATTGATACCAACTGAAATTATCGTGATAGTTATAGGGAGAAAATCTATCTAATGTTTTATTGCTTCAGATCTTCGTTGTGAATATTTATAGTAAATACGCGTTTTTTTTTTTGTTTTGGTACAATGCAAAATTATAGCCAAAATATTTCTCGTGTCTAGTGTCTGTTAAACTACATAATTCCGCCCACTTATATGTACCATTTCACATAAAAGAAATTACTACCAAAATAGAACGAAGGTGAGCGAAAAAAAGTATTTATTGAGAACGAACATAATCGATATTACTTAGTTTCGATTTATGCAGACTCCATTTGTACATAATTTTATATGAAATATCTCTTTGGTAAGCAATCTTAATGTAAAAAAATTATAAAAATTGTAATTTGTAAGAAGTTATTGATATTAGACATCATAATTTTTATATTATCTAGTATTCTTTTAAGGGCAAATTGTTTGAAGATTGTCTTAAATTATTTCGATTTCTCTAAACATCATAAAATTCTTACAGTCTTTGTTAATTCTGTTTCAAATCACAAATTAAATTATTAATGTACACTGTCTCGAATGAAAATCCTATTCAGTGTACACGTAGCCTATGCGTTTAATGAGAAAGTTGGTGGTATGGAAAAATATAAATATTGTTGTAACAATTATCAAAATTTTACTTAAAAAAAGTGTCAAAACGTTTCAATGTCACAAAGATATAAATCTCAAAAGAAACTCGAAATATGAAGATTTCAAGACAAAGTATTTCTTTAGTATATTTGCTTCAAATGCAAAGGCAAAAATGTGTAGTACTGTGTTCAAAATGTAGTTTATAACTAGCTTGAATGGTCTCAAAAGTAAAACGATTTCAAATAAAACATTATTTGGAGAATTGCGAAGGCTCCAAATAGTTTTCTATAACTCTCTTATCCTCAAATCCATTTTGTAATGATTGAATATTTATCGAGTTGCATGCTTTTGTAATTGCTTATTTCGGCTCTCCAAGTGTTTGCGGATTATTTGATTTACGGTCTTTTTTAGATATTGGAAAACACAATGGTTGAAAATTATAAAAATCTGGAGGTTGTGGAAAAGATTTAACTCGTTCATCAAAGACTTTTTATATTAATGCTAAAGTTTCTTTTATAGTATATACAGTAAAACCTGTGTTAACGGCCACCTGACTAAAGCGGCCACCTGAGTTTCAAAGTTCCCCGAATCGACTATAAGGAAATTCCCATACACAAATACCCGTTAATTACGGCCACCTTTGTAAAACGGCCGCGGCCAAATAACTCAAACTTTTACGGCCTATTTTCATAGAAATTTACCTGCCAATGTCGGCCGGACTATTTATGACATGTATATCTTTATTGACGGAAATACCTAATACAAATTGTCGGGGTTTCCCGGGGTTTCCTATTACCTGGTAGTAATTCACCCTTTTCGATTTAAACTTTATTATTCTAAAGGAAACAATTCAGTTTAAAGTTGTCTCCGTATTCGAAAGGTTCTTAATTAAATATGTCGCAAAAAAGAAAACGTTTGTCGCTAAAAGACAAAATAAATATAATCGCGGAAAGTGAAAAGTATGCGTTAAGTTCGCGAAAGTTGGCCGAAAAATATGGGGTTGGAAAAACACAAATTAACGATATTATGAAAAATAAAGGTGAATTAAAAAAGATGGTCGAGGAAGGTGTTAACATGGAGCTAAAACGAAAATTTCCGAAGTCGGAAGGATTGGCAGTGGATCAAGTCGTCTACAATTGGTTTTGCAAAGCCAGAAATAAAGCAATTCCAATAACTGGGCCGCTACTTAAACAAAAAGCACTGGAGACAGCAAGCTGTTTAAAGATGGAAAATTTCGCAGCATCTAATGGATGGTTGGAAAGTTTCTGTCGGCGACACAGTATAACTTTTAAATCAATTTGTGGTGATTCCGCAGAGGTTAATTTGGACGATATAAAAGACTGGAAAACCAAGTTACCGTTGATTTTAATAAATTATTCTCCTCGAGATGTGTTTAATGCCGACGAAACAGGTCTTTATTACCGCGCTATGCCAAATAAGACATTTGCATTAAAAAGTGAGAATTGTGCAGGGCAGAAGGCAGCAAAACAACGTTTGACTGTTTTACTATGTGCAAATATGGAAGGTGAGAAGGAAGATCCATTAATAATTGGAAAAAGTAAAAATCCTCGCTGTTTTAAGGGTAGTCATGTGGACAAATTACCCTTAGAATGGGTTTCTAACAAAAAGGCATGGATGACAACGGAAATTATGACAAGATGGCTGCATAAATTTGACAATAAAATGAAAAAACAAAATAGAAAAGTGCTTCTTTTCTTGGATAATGCCACTTCACATTCTAAAGTTCCATTAGAAAATGTTAAACTAGTCTTCCTGCCGCCAAACACCACTTCGTATTGTCAGCCCTTGGATCAAGGAATAATTCAGAATTTCAAATTGATTTACCGAAATTTTTTGATTAAAAAGCTTCTAACGTTTATTGACAATAAATGTGATTTTGAAATTTTTGAAAAAAACATAAATTTAGCCATTGCACTTGTATGGATTACAGCTGCTTGGAAAAAGGTATCTCCTGCTACAGTTAAAAAATGTTTTTCCAAGGCCGGATTCTCTGATGTTATCCAGGAGGACACAATGTTTGATGAAGAAGACGAAATACCCCTTGCCCAGCTATATCATGCAGTTCGTAACGAATTTTTGATGGATTTAGATGAATATGCTTCTATTGATCGTCATGTGCCTACAGAGAGCCCTAACTTCAGTATTCCAGAAATTGTTAAAGATTTGTGCAATAATGATGAAGAACATAACTCTGATAATAGTGACCTGGACGAATGTGAAACTCCAAAATCTAGTTTATCTAGTATGAGTGAAGTGTGTGCAAAATTAAGAGACATACAAAATTATTTATTGTGCAATAACAATGGTGACATTTATATGGATGTTTCTAAAATTTTACTTACATGTAAAGCTGCAGTTTTTAAATCGAAGCTAAAAAAATGTGAAGCAAACAAATATTGAAACATACTTTAAAAAATCCTAATAAATTGTGTTTTTTCGTATGAATATATTGTAATAATATGTACATATAAATAATTTATTAGATGTCATATTATCTATAATATGTAAATACATTAAAATTTTAGTTTTTCTTACACATATTTGTATTTATATACTATTTACTTTAATTAATAAAATAAAGAAAGCAAATCCTAAAATTAATTATGTATTTTATTTGTGAGACGAAAAACCTGTCAATTACGGACACCTTCATATAACGGCCAATATATTTTGCTTTTTGGGTGGCCATTATTGACAGGTTTTACTGTATTTGGGACTTAAAAATTTCACTACGAAATGGAGATCCTTCGCGATTATCCGGAGGAATTCCAATCCCGTATTATTTTCAATGTACGTTACCTTTTACGAATTACATTTAATTTTTACCGTAGCTTATTAACACGTCACAGTATAGCGTAACAATATATTCATTCTCGAACCATATAAAATATTGTGTGAATTTATATCGTTTACTGCGTATTATAATGTAATTCATACGTTTTTTTTATTAAAACTTATTGATTTTAAAAATGTGATTTCAGAAACGTACATATTCTAGAACGGAATAATTATTTACAAAAGTGAATTTAACTTTTATTGTTGTATGACTGAATAAGTAAAATATTTACTTTTATGATGTATTAAATAACTTAAATACATTTTAATTATAATTATATGTCTAAACACAATTTTGAATAAATTTTCACCAGTTAAAAGTTAAAAAATGCATTTGGGTTAAGTAACAGTACTATTATTCTTAAAAGAATGTCATACTCCGCGTGATCTATTGTAAAACGACGACGAAATGACGGAAATTTAATCAAATTAAACTTTTTCTGCTCCTGTCCTAGTCTCTAATCCAATCAACATAATCTCCGCAGATTACCCTAGACCACGTCTTTTCTAACCGACGAGTCCATATGTGTATGGTTACAACACAACAGAACACAGTTCAAAGGGACAGAAATGGGGAATAACTGAATAAGCAGAAACGACGATTTTATGAATGGAATATATGTGTAATATGATTATTACAATAATGCATTATTTATATTTCTATAAAAAACGTGTCAAGCAGTATACCCTAAAAAAGAGATGATGCAAATTATTAATAACTTTCACAATGTGATAACAATAGTAATTACAATACGAGGGTAGCCGTTTATACAATATTTCAGGAACTGGCAACACTGTTAGTGTTGCCTTCGGTCTGATGATTGTATCGTGAAGTTTGTCATTTTTGACAATATATTTACCTTGACAGTTTTATTATCCGGTTGCTATTTCTATTGTTGACAGTAACTTGAAAATTTTATGTCAGCGAAAAAATGGAATTAACTCGCGAACATTTTCCTGCAATTATTTTTCATAACTTTCGGTGTGGATTATCTCAACAAGATGCATCGACGAGCTGAATTCTTTATATGGTGATAAAGCACCATCGAAAACTGCAGTATATCGTTGATGTAGTGAATTCAAACTTGGACAGCGTTCTTTGGACGATGAATTTCGTGAAGATCGTCCCACGAATGTTGTTATGTTGGAAAACATCAATGCAGTGTTTGAATTGATATTGCAAGACCGTCATGTGACATACCGTGAGATCGAGGCATCTATATGTAATAGTAAACCAGCGTGCATAAGATCCTACATGAATATTTAGCCGTTAAGAAGCTATGTTCACTATTTATGGGCCCTGGTGGATTAGTAAAGACGCAAATAGAATCCAGGTGGTATAGAATTCATCAGCGATATATTTATGGCATTCGTAGAGACAGAATTTCTCGCAAATTAAGTGAAATTGGTTGTTTGAGTACGACTAACAACAAGCGTAGATTCCTTCATTCAGTTGATAGATTTCCCTTGGATATTAGGAGATTCTCATTCTTTACATTTAAACCAACGTACAGCAATATTTAATTCGCGAGCAAAGTTTAATATTATTTCCTTGCATACGTAAATCATATTTTACTATATTTATATTTTGTAACTCGGATTTCTAGCCGTGCAGATGGAATTTGATACTGAAAAGAAAGTTCATTAAGAAAACATTTCAATTGGAAGAAAAGCCAGGTATAACGCAATCACATTAAAAACATTTCATATTAGCAACGTTAATACTTACCTACAAGCTTTATGCTCTATGCTTTACAATAAGTAGCGTAGATTAATGAAAGGTCTTTCCTGATACTCTTCCGCTATAACCTTTTTCTTGAAATTTTCTTTACGTTTTACGTCTATTTCTCTGTACAATTTCAACAGTTCAGAATATTTTGAATATTTTTTTCAATCTATACTGCAAACACGCTTTTTCGAGATATTTGGCTATTTGGTGTAAAGACTTTTTTGTGTGTTATCAACTCGCGTATATTAACAAACATGTTTTTACATCTACAATTCATCTTTTTAAAAGCATAAAATGCTTATTTTTCACAAATACAATACGTGATACTATGAGAAAAATTTACCGAATTCGTTCTAAATTTATAACTTACAATAGAGAAATATCTTATAAAAATGAAATGTACGAAAACTTTGTGACATTTAGCAAATTTTTTTTGTAATTATAAATAATAACAGTTTTAACATTATTACTAGAGATACTTAGAGTTCTTGACGCTAGGACTGAAATTAAATTAAAAAAAATTAATTTTAAAATACATTAAATTATACAAATATATGGTTCTGTTTCGTAATAAAATAGTATACGAAAAATTCAAGAAAATTAAAGTGTAATATATAAAAATTAAATAAATTCTCACGCGACGTGATAGAGCACAAGATATGTTTTCTTTAGTTAAGCATCCCATCCAATCACTATGACTAACACTACACGCAAAAACCTCATTGATGCAACCAACGGTACTAGGTAATCTGATCAAATATTATATTGGGTCTGGGAAAAAGTTCGTGGCGTTTTTTCAGTAAAATTCAACTGGTCCCCGCATGGCGCGTGGACGAATTCATTTAAACCGAATATGCTCCATTATTATCGACAATGTTTCGCCATTTTTTTGGTAGATCCATGATCCCATCGGTGAAAAACTTCTGTGGTTTCTGGTCGAAAAACTGAATCAAGTAGTTTTCACAGGCTTCTTTTGAAACCAACTTAATTCCATTGAGAGAGTTCTGCAGAGATCGAAACAGATGATAGTCAGAGGGTGCTATATCCGGACTGTAAGGTGGGTGCATCAAAACTTCCCAACCAAACTCTCTCAATTTTTGACGGGTCATCAAAGAAGTGTGTGGTCGGGCGTTGTCATGATGGAAGACAACACCTTTCCTATTAATCAATTCGGGCCGTTTTCTTTCAATCGCCTGGCGTAATCTCTCTAGTTGTGCACAGTAGAGTTGAGAATCAATCGTCTGACCAGTTGGAAGTAGCTCGTAGTGGACGATTCCCCTCCAGTCCCACCATACACACAGCATCACTTTTTTTGGCGTCAATGTTGGCTTAGCGAACGCTTGTGACGGCTCACCATCCTTTATCCACGATCTTTTACGCTTCCGATTATCGTACGTAATCCATTTTTCATCTCCGGTTATTAAACGTTTCAGAAACGGCTCGATTTCATTCCGTTTCAGCAGCGCATCGCAGATGTTAATTCGGTCCATCATGTTTTTCACGCTCAACTCATGAGGAACCCATACGTCAAGCTTTTTTTGTAACCAGCTTTGTGTAAATGGTTCAAAACAGTTTTGTGGTCAATGCCTAGCTCCATGCCAATATCGACACTGCTGATATGCTTATCTTGTTGGACTTTTTCAAGAATTTCATCAGATTTTTCAGTGATTGGACGACCGGAGCGTGACTCATCTTTCACATTGAAATTTCCAGAACGAAAGCGAGCGAACCATTTCCGCGCAAGAGATTTCGATAAAGTACCTTCACCGTACACAGCACAAATTTTATCACAAGCCTGCGCAGCGTTCTTCCCCTTATCATAATAATATTGCAGAATATAGCGAAATTTCTCATTATTCTTCTCCATTTTCAAGTGCGAATAACTTTCCAACCACTGCACCGATTACAATGTTTCTACGCTCAAACTAACGTTCGGAAGGTCATCTAAAAAACGAGCCGTCGGTGGTGTCGCTGTGACTTGTTGTTCTTTAGTTATCGGCAACCAATGCCATCTATCGGGAAAAACGCCACGAACTTTTTCCCAGACCCAATATATAAGTTTCATCACATTAGCCGTTAGAGAAAAATCTAAATATCTAGATGAAAGTGTATTTTAGGTTTCTGGTTCAGGAATAAATACTTTAACCTGAGCGCCAGTAGCAAATATGACAAATGTACATACATGAACTATCACGTACAACCTTTGAATATGTAAACGCAATATTTTATTCATTTTTCGGGTACTTTCGATATATTTCCTTTCATAAAATAAGCTTATTTTTACGTTGAATAAATAAAATAGTTGTTATTTATATATTTCTATATTATCGTGTAAGTGTATTTATATGCTACGAGGATAATTTGATAAGAAATGAGAATACCATCTCACAAAAAAATTTACATTATACGGGGGTAGCCGTTTGTATTTCGGGAATAGCAAACAAAAAAATTTTTTTAGTATTCGAATAGTTTTATAGCTTTTTGAAAATATTCTCTTTGAAAATCAATGAACTTTTGCATTCGTTTAACCAATCCGGAAAGCGTTGCTGCTACTGTGAAGGTGGTATCTCCAAAATATGAGTTTTGAATGACTCAACTACGTCTCCCGACGTAGAAAACCGTTGACCACGAAATTTATTCTTTACGTGTGGGAACAAAAAGAAATCATATGATGCTAGATTAGGGCTGTACGGCGGATGGCTCATCAATTCAATGTTTTGCCCGGTCAAGTATTCAATTGTTTGAACCGACTTGTGAAAGCTCGCATTGTCATAGTGAAAAATGATTTATCGTTTTCGATTTGTTTTCCTTATTTCGCGAACAACTTTTGTTGGTTTTGGCTCATCTTAGAATACCCACACAGTCGACTGCTGTTTACTATTGGGCTCATACGTATAGATCCAAGATTCATCACCCGTGAAGACTTTATAAATGTTTTTTGAAGTACCACCATTGTATTTTTTGTGCATTTCTTGGCACCAATCGACGCGAGTCTCTTTTTAAGCGGTTGTCAAAATATGTGGTACCCAACGTGAACATAGCTTCTTAACGGCTAAATGTTCATTCAGGATCTTATGCACGCTGGTGTTACTAATACCTAGAGATGCCTTGATCTCACGATATGTCACATGACGGTCTTGCGTTATCAATTGAAACACTGCACTAATGTTTTCCGTCACAACAACATTTGGGGGACGACCCCTTCACGAAATTCATCGTCCAAAGAACGCCGTTCAAGTTTGAATTCACTGTACCAACGATATATTGTAGTTTTGGATGGTGCTTCATCACCATATAAAGAATTCAGCTCGTCGATGCATTCCTGTTAAGATAATCTACGCCGAAAGTTATGAAAAATAGTTGCACGAAAATGTTCGCGAGTTATTCCATTTTTTCGCTGAAATTTTCAAGTTACTGTCAACAATAGAAATAGCGACCGGATAATAAAACTGTCAAGATATATTGCCAAAAATAACAAACTTCACGATGCAATCATCAGATCGGAGGCAACACTGACAGTATTGCCAGTTCCCGAAATATAAACGGCTACCCTGGTATTCTAAAATTACCATTTTTTATAATATCTAACGTGGAAATGGAAAATCAAATTCCTGGTGCAAATCAATATTTATTTCCTTAGAACTATACACCCGCAAGATTTTAACAGGTATGCAACAAACAATGTTTCTTCGAAAGTCCCAATATGTCGCGAAATTTCACAATTTAGAGCTGATGGTATGAGTATCGAATTTTATCAATAAAATTGATGTTAATTCTTAATAACTGAGAAATTAATGTCGAAGAGATAGCATCGTAGACATACGAGTATGAATTGAACGCGTAAAATATTTACCTAACTAGCGTCCTATTTATTGGATAGGCCATATTTTCAAAAATAATATATGAACAAGTCTATTTTTTTCCTTTCTCTGTTTATTTAGTCTAAATAGTTATGTTTTTTTTCTATTTTTTGAAAGTTGGATTAATTTTCTTTTTATATATAGTATCGTTTATTATTATTTAAATAATTGCAAAACTTTAACATAGTTTTTTATTTAATTTAATTTAATAATATAATATTTAGTTTATTTTTCTCTAGTAATATTTTTCTATCAATTTGTAATAATATATGTTACATTTAAATTTGGGAAGCGAACAGTGAAAATTTAACACATAATCAAGTGCACACCCGTTCTCTAGCCATCAGACATAAGTAGCCTAATATTATTTATTGAGTAATAAATTTATTTTCCGTTCATTTCATTTGTAATTGAAGTTCATAAAAGTTAACTTTGAGATTAAATGAGGGCGTAAGCGCACAAATGGCCACGAATCGCCACTAGATTCGAGTATAAAATATTTATGTCTCTTTAGTAAACCGCAAAGCAGAAAACCGATACTTGGATAAACACCATTCGCCTTAAGGGTCTAAGCTTATATTCTGTTACTATAAACACGGTACATGAGACTTCAAATAATACTGGCATACTCCAATTGCAATCTCTTTAAACCATTAAATAACCGATAAAGTAAAGGGATATCGCTAAATCCCGAACAAATTGTAGCAATAAATCCAAGAGTTTTCTATTTGATTTAACAATATTCAAAAGGAATTATGAAAAACTAGTTTCCGGACTTATTATTATATATTAGAATTTTATTCCGACAAATTAAAATCTCATTCTCATATTTTTTATAAGACCATTTATAAATGTGGTAACTTAATATCTTTAATAGCGCCTAGTACTTAAAATAAATAATATTTAAATTTCGTTCTTTCATATTCGCAATTAAGTTTAACATTTATTTGTTGACTGCTAGCCGTGGTCAAACTTACATTTTTCCGAGAGGTCAAGTTTGCAGCCATATCATTGTTTTGCAAAAGCTTGAAAACGTTTCAGCAACAACGTTTCGAAAATACAGGGTGTTTCAAAAAGAATATACGTATTTCGAATGCATATATTTATTAAACTTTAAGACATACGAATATGAAACTTTACACACATATTCACGAACCTCTCAAGTTCAAATTACAGATGTTCAATCAGAAATACGAACAATATCATATCGATACTTAAATTCCTCCCATACTCATCCATAACATCTGGTTCTTCAACTCTTCCAGGTTCTGTGGGAGTGGCAGTACATAAATGTTGTCTTTGACGAAACCCCACAGGAAGAAGTCACAGGGTGTCAAATCCGGTGACCGTGGAGCCCGGCTGACATATGCTAAATCGCCAGCTCCTTAACGACCAATCCAACGGTTCGCTAGAGTTTCATTCAGATTCACGCACTTGGCGACTCCAGTGAGGGTGTGCCCCGTCTTGTTGGAAAATGAAGTTGCCTTCGTGCAGCCTCGGAAACAACCAGTTTTGTAACATAGCGACATACTGCTGACCGTTAACTGTGTTTCTATCAAAGAAGAATGGGCCATAAGTAGATGATCGGAATATCGCACGAAGCACATTGATTTTAGGCGAATCTCGTACAAAGCTTGTAACAGCTGTAACTTGTACGGCTTCATAACCAACCGACGTCTCAAAACACGCCAAATCGTTGTTGTAGGCAGTTGTAACTCCCGACTGGCGCGACGAGTTTATTCTGAAGGATTACGTTGGAAAGCAGTTTGAATTCGTGCAACATTTGTTCAGAAACACGAGGGCAGCCAGGACTCTTTCTTTTACATACACATTCTGTATCTACAAACTGTCGATACCATCTGCGAATGTTCCACCCATTCGGAGGATCAATTTGGTAGCTCAACCTAAAACGTCTTTGCACTGTAATCACGGAATTGCACTTCTGCTGTGGAGTACCCATTTTAAACACATAACGGTTATCAAGAAAAACAGAAAACAACTGTCATTTAGCGGTTATTAAATAAACTAGACTATATATTCGTTTCTCCAATAGCCGAGCCGAGGCGCAGCGATCGATAGTTTGGACAAAATAATACTTTGTAATACGTATATTCTTTTCGAAACACACTGTATATTAGAAAGAAGTAAATACAAAAGAACATTTTATTCACTATGCTAAAAATTTATTACAAAATGTTATATTATAATATATATGTACGTATGACGATTTCAAACATTTGAACCATAGAAAACACTATGTTTATCGTTTCATGTGTCCATTACAGCAATCAATACAAATAAATGACTTATGAGAATATCCTGCACGAAACGTGTTTTCGTTCTTTGCAAGTTTCGCTGCAGCTTTTCGGCTTTTCCACTCTGATTTGTAGTTATTTTGTCGTAACATCTAGAACATCACTTTCGTTTCCTTCTATTGTTCCTGATACATTTTTATTGCATTTGTTTTCATATATGGATTATTTTTTTTCTGTTTTATTAACAAGTTAGTTTCATAGACCGATTTTGAGCATCATTTTAAGAATTACGAAGGCGTTCTCAACAATTCTACCAAAAAAGAGTTCAGTTGCTAATTTATGGTACCAACAAATTTACGTATAGGTATTTAATAGATAGAAAGTTGATTCTACAGATTTGTGCCCGCTTTTCCGACGTTGTAATCTAGTATACTTCTCTACGCCTTTTTCATTTTGGTTTACTGTAACGCTTACTTTGTTGTTTTATTGCCACGATTTCTTTGGATAGTATTTCGTGACTTTACCCAAACGTTCCTCTTGAAAGTGTTTTACATCTAAGTAAATCATGGGTTACCGAAATATTGGTGTTAAAGTTGTTAGTGATTACTATGCATTCTTAATCAAGGTAATCTATAAAGATTTAAGACAAAAGTCATAGCAAGATCACTTTCAGCTTTTCTTCAAGTTTTCCCTTCACAAATCATTACAGAACGAATATATCCATCAGTACTACATAATTTAAAAGCTCCTATACCATATTTACGCTTATTCAAAGATAAATAATGTTTAATCTTCAACGACCTCTGAAAGGTGCCATACTCTCATCTATGGCGATTCAACAATCTGGTTTCATATATCTAAACGAACATATTTATAAGAATTCTGCATTTACAGATTCGATCATCTAAAGAAATTTATTCATCATTACTGAAATGTCACAATCTTAATAATATTTCAAAACAGTTTCTTAATACAATATCATTTTCATATCTTCGGTTACTACTCCAATACTTTCCAACTGACTGGAAGTTTACCAATCTCATCCATAACAACAGCAAACCATAGAGCTTCTTCATCTCAATAAAACTTATTGGCTCTGAAGATGGTAATATATGCGAACTGGAAAGGGTATATTACCGTCTTTCCAGAACCATCTGCGCGTTTCTATTTGTTTTTATAACCATAAAATCAACAATTTTGACAATTATAAATAGTAAAAAGCAGTTTAAAAACGTACTGTCTAACTCAAATGACAATAATGACTTTTCATAGCAGAATTGACAGACCTTTTGAAAGAAAAATGAAGATAGAACCTTCATTCATGTCTACGACTAACCACCCGATCGCTACTCAAAACAATTGTACATCGCTCAATATTCCATGGAACTACTTCACTACACCAATATAAACATCGTCTTCAATAGCAACGCAAAAGTAAAACGACCATCATTTCCACATACTTAGACTACCATTATGTCCACGAAATTAAAAGAGGCCAACCAGTACTCGACAAAAATCTTACAAATTGATACAAAAACTCATAATTATAACTTAAATAGATAGCTTTCTAAAATCTCAATTACTCAATCATATCTATGTATATGATAGACGATAAATTAGAGGAGCAAAATTTACCAAAAGACTCATCTGCAATTTCCGTCTAACAATTCTAATCTACGGAAGAAATTTTAAAACGGCATCTTCAAAAATGAAACGTGTTCTTAATTTTCAAATGTAACACCCTCGCATAAACTATTATCGTGGGAAAATACATGTAATAAAAATTTCACTTCTAGACTATTACAATTTCTTATTTAAACGCCTACAGCAAGATCGATACCATTAAAATTAAGGCCAATCTAAATAATAAAATAACATCGACTACGGTAAACACTCAATAAATATTAAATAATAAATTAAAACAGTTTCAGTTTAGTTTACAATTTGATACAATTTATTCAACTAAAGGAACTTGTTAATAAGAGAACAGTAAAGCGCAATTTGACTATTAAATTTGTAAGTATAAAAAACAATTTAATATATCTTTGAATGATGATTTCCTAAGAAACTTTAACAGAACAATGATTGTCGTTATTGTGTACATTACATTGTACACAATACTACCCAGATAGAGATAAAGTAGATACAAAGGGTACTAGGGAAGTTTTGCAATATGACGCAACAATAAATCGTAGGAAGTTGCTTTTGAGACATGTTGGTACATGCCGCCGCGCCATGTCGATGGGCTCAGTTATTCATTAGCAGTGAGAGTGTAAAGTGCTTGCGATGGCATCATGGTCACAAAATGAGATAAGGGTAGTTTTGCGTTATAACTTCGTGCGTGGTTTAAATATAGACCAGTGCTTCGAAGAAATAATTCTTGCACTAGGTGATGTTTGTCCACATCGCACAACGATATTCAGGTGGTATAGAGAATTCCAAAGGAGAAATTTTACTGTGGAGGATGCTGAGAGGCCGGGAAGGCCACGAACGTCAGTTACGGAGGAAAACGTTACTACTCTGAGGAAAATGCTTAGCGAGGGCAGGCGAGGGACCTACCAACAGATAGAGAGTACTTCAGGCCTAAAAGCACCAGCAATTCGTTCGATTCTGCATGATCATTTGCACGTGAAGAAACTTTGTTCTCTCTGGGTGCCGCATCGACTGACTGAAGAGCAGATGACACAACGTGTGACTTGGTGCCGGGAGATACTAAAAAAGTTTAATAAGATCATCTCGGTATGTGAAGAACATCGTGACAGGTGACGAGACCTGGTTGTACTGTGCCGACCAAAGTTCAAAACAAAGTTTAGGTCATTGATGATGAGAACACACCCTTAGTTGTCAGAAAATCCCGATCTGTCAAGAAGAGCATAACAGCTGTATTTTTCAAATCGAGTGGAATTGTAGAACGCATCGTTTTGTACACACAGAAGACAGTCATAGCTAAGTGGTATATTGAACAATACCTGCCTAAAGTCATTGGATCTATGAAGGCCAAAGTCAAGAATGGACACCTGGTTCCTCCATCACGATAATGCTCCAGCTCATCACTCCAAAGCCTGCACCGAATATTTGACCACGACAGGATTGAAACTTCTCGAACACCCTCCAAACCGTCCAGATCTTGCTTCCTGCGACTTTGCACTGTTCCTAGTATATAGTAAGTTACAAGGAGAATAGAATAAAAAATAAAATAAAATTCGTCCAAAAATTTTACTTCTCAAGGCTCAATAATTATTAACATACACAATATTTTGTTACAAATTATCGTTCAATGAAACGCGCATTATTTCGCACTTCTTAACATTTTTTAAATTTTCACAGATCTTTTTAGCACCCTGATTAATTAATTTCTAATTGAAGGCAGTACCTTTTTTCGCACCAAAACTTCTCTAAAAATCAAATACTTTAACTTACTTTCCTTCTATGCCCCTTTCTGAGAACCATAGCACCACCCATTTATGTATTATTAGCGTAAAAAATAAAAGAATCTAACTTCGAAATTTTAGTTTGGAAAGTTTTCTACAAAACCAATCAATAAACGTTTTATTATTTTTAAAGGAAGCCTACATATGTACATACATAAGCCTATTAGATCAATATATTTCTGAACAATTTTATTTTATTAATATAAAAAAGATTTTCAACATTTCTGAAGTATTATAATACGTATCCTTCAGCTATAAAATTATGTGTACATAACAGAAATATTTGCTACACGAGAAAATTGCTATACTTATTCTCAAAATATCTCAAACATTTTTCCACGTCCGTCATTTTATTAAAAGGTTTTTTCCATCGGGGCAAAACTCAGGCAGGTAACTCGAAATCCCTACGGAGAGGATGTCACAGGAAAAGCGGGCGTGTGTAAATAAGAAACTGATGAAAATATTTCGAAACTGTGCGAAGAAGGTAAACTCATGTGAAAATGAAGCTAAAAGGGAGGCGGATTTCCAGTGATGAGGACCTCCTGCGGGCTTAGGACAACGAGTGTGCCGTACACCCTAGTGAAGCTTGGCAGAACTGATTTAAAAATTGGTTTCGGAGGATGGAGAGTTGTATGGAGTGCAAAGGAAATTATCTTAAAAAAATTAAATAAACAAAGCTGTTTAAAACTTTCCTAGTACCCTTTGTATATCATAAATGAAGACAAACTCTATTAAACATTTACAAAACTTTTATATTTTTAGTTCACGTACATTAAAAAATTCATGGCATATTTTAAAGTTGCATATCCTTTATAGAGAAAATTTAAGAATGAGTTGCCGTTTGACCTAACTGAATACATTCTGCTATTTGCCCGGATATGCTGCTAATATATCGTATAGATGTCCTGCAGAAGCTCATTTTAAGCAACTTGTAGAACATTGGGTGGCTGTTGGAAGTTTATTAGAGGGTTAGAGAGCTTTACAATTCTTTGATCTATCATATTGCCGGCACTTTCTATGGGCTATAAGCATGGCGACCACGCAGGCTAATTGAGAATATTGAAGTTAATTTCTTGCTATAAGTAATCGTAACAGCTACAACATGTCAGGCATCGTCTTGCTGGAATGTAGTATTATTTAGTCCTTAGATAGATTGTTAAACGAATGGTTTCAGAATTTCGAAGATCATTTAAATAATCTCGAAAGAATGCTACAAGCGTCCTACTTTTTATACATTAAAGAGTTCCATTCAAGCTTATTCCAAGTCACTTGTGGAGCACCATGTAGCTGTTGCAAATTCATTAGAGGACTAGAAAACATACCAACTCTTTAACCAACATATCTCCAACATATTCTATGCGCGATAGGTCTGGCAAGCACACAGGCCAACTGAGACTCATAATGTTGGTTTCTTGCAGGAATACTATAAGTAATCATAACAGCTGTAACATAAGGAGAGTCATTATCTTGCTGGAATGTGGAATTATTTAGCTATTGGATACATAGCAAAACGAATGGTTGCAGAACTTCGTACATTTGTTTTAGAACATTTAAATAGCCTCAAAGAAATACTGAAAAAGTCCTACTTATTATACATAAAGGATTAAAGGTATACCTACTCTTTAACTAATCATATCTCCAACATGTTCTATGGGTTATAATTCTAACAAACACCCAGGACAACCGAGAATATTAATTTGGTTCACTTCAGGAATTATAATACAATAAGTAATCGTAACAGTTGCAATATAAGGATGGACATTGTCTTACAGGAACGTCGCATTATTTAGCATTTGGAAAAAAGCGTAAAACGAATAGATACAGAACTTCGTATATGTACTTTAGAACATTTAAATAGCCTCGAAGGGATACTAAAGGAGTCCTACTTCTTATACTAATTTTACTTCAAGCCATGAATCCTTTAGTAAATTCAGTTTCACGTTCTACGAAAACATTCAGAAACCGCCTCTCTCCTCTTCGACGTTTGACACGTCTACGACTATCATAGAACCACAGAAAGATCGACTTTCGTCTGGAAAAAACGATATTGTTCTACTTTTCATCCTAATCTGATCATACATTGCATCATTCTAATTTAAAGGCACAATGCCGATTAAAGAAAAGCAGTCGTAGACTAGCACGATGTAAAATCGGCCCAATCAAATACCGCGATATAGGAAATGTATTCTATAGACTACCTCTGTCAAAAAAAATATTTCCCACAGGCCTTGAAATACTACACCGGTCTTAGTCTCCTATTTTCCCTTTCGGTGAATAATCTAGGTGGTGTAAAGACGCTTCTACGATGTAGACTACCTTTTTGAGACCAATCTCCTCATCAACGAATAACTGTAGCAATATGTATTTGTATCTGCAAAGCGATATCACTAAATATCTGTCTCATGTAGTCCAAAAAATAAGATCTCTTTTAAAATCGATTCTATAATTTGCTTGTTTACAAAGTCTTGGCATTTTAATACACTAATTCATAACTATAGACTATTACAATCGAATAACCAACCTATACTGATCCAAAATAAAGAAAAGTAAAACAAATATCTTTATTAAGGTTCGAAAAAAAACGATACAAAGATTTATTGCTCACTTGTTACTTTTTTAGCGTTTATTATTCTCAACACAGTTAATATTTGCATAAAATTGGGTGATTTGTTTTATATCACATAGTATATAGTAAGTTACAAGGAGAATAGAATAAAAAATAAAATAAAATTCGTCCAAAAATTTTACTTCTCAAGGCTCAATAATTATTAACATACACAATATTTTGTTACAAATTATCGTTCAATGAAACGCGCATTATTTCGCACTTCTTAACATTTTTTAAATTTTCACAGATCTTTTTAGCACCCTGATTAATTAATTTCTAATTGAAGGCAGTACCTTTTTTCGCACCAAAACTTCTCTAAAAATCAAATACTTTAACTTACTTTCCTTCTATGCCCCTTTCTGAGAACCATAGCACCACCCATTTATGTATTATTAGCGTAAAAAATAAAAGAATCTAACTTCGAAATTTTAGTTTGGAAAGTTTTCTACAAAACCAATCAATAAACGTTTTATTATTTTTAAAGGAAGCCTACATATGTACATACATAAGCCTATTAGATCAATATATTTCTGAACAATTTTATTTTATTAATATAAAAAAGATTTTCAACATTTCTGAAGTATTATAATACGTATCCTTCAGCTATAAAATTATGTGTACATAACAGAAATATTTGCTACACGAGAAAATTGCTATACTTATTCTCAAAATATCTCAAACATTTTTCCACGTCCGTCATTTTATTAAAAGGTTTTTTCCATCGGGGCAAAACTCAGGCAGGTAACTCGAAATCCCTACGGAGAGGATGTCACAGGAAAAGCGGGCGTGTGTAAATAAGAAACTGATGAAAATATTTCGAAACTGTGCGAAGAAGGTAAACTCGGGCCCCTGTCTGTGTTTGACAAAATTGTTTTATTAAAAAACTAGAAGTTGCCCTGCTTCCGCTTGATCTGCTTTGTTCACGTTAACGTTTACATTTATGGAATTCTCAGGATGTATTAACAAGAGAGCAATATTTAATTAACAAAAAAGTTAATCAGTTTTTTTAAGAAGTTTCGACGTTATTAAAACTCTCTCTCTCTCTCTAATATATATATATATATATATATATATATATATATATATATATATATATATTATTATAATATATATATATGTATTGTATATGTATATTATAATATTCGAAGAATTTTTTTTAAATTATTAATTAAATTTATTAAAAGGCTTGTCTGGAGTAAAGAATTAAAATTCTTCTTTCTTTATATTAGTAAATGATGTCAGCATGTGCGAGTCGGAATTATCATGTCGCAAACGTGTTACAATAACTAAAAAAAACATACAATATTCATTTAATCACTGAAGGTTGATATATAACCTCTTGCCATATTAATTTTCGTATTCTGTATACGTATTTCGACAACTAAGTTGTCATAATCAGCAGATAATTAAAAGTGTCGCACCTGGTAAACTACGACGAAAATGTAGTGTACATTTTGGTTCTCAACGGTACGGATCGCGTACGGAGTTTGTTTTCGTACGGGTAATTTTCGCCGTAGTTTGCCAGGTGCGACACTTTTTAATTATCTGCTGATGATGACAACTTAGTTGTCGAAATACGTATACAGAATACGAAAATTAATGTGGCAAGGGGTTATATATCAACCTTCGGTGATTAAGTGAATCAACCACAGGCTCCATTAAACCTACCATCGAACCTACCATACAATATTCATCAAGTTTCGATTTATTATTTTATTAGTTAATATTTGATAGTCTTCGCCATCATTTTTTATTAAGGTCGATCGAAATATGTACAAATCGCGCATATTTTCAAAATTTACATAATAATTTAATAATAATAATATACTTTATTTCCCAAGAAGCTACACAGCACATATAAAAAAGAACAATTTACAAAAGAAAATGAAATTGTTGTAAAAATAAATAAATAAACATCACGGAAATTAAATAAAAGAATTGCAAACTATAAATTGGCACTACTCACAAAAATATAATTACAGATTTAATCACTTAGGGTTGATATATAACCCCTTTCCACATTAATTTTCGCATTCTGTATACATATTTCGACAATGAACATGAATTCTAGCAGAGTCTTGTTAAAACATCGATTGTTGATTTGTTGATTGTTGAATATTGTTCCGCTCAAGGGCTTCACCATGTGCTCTAAAACTGTCTTGACGTAAATTCTGGCCAATGTTTTCACTTGTTGTTCGAAAAAATGGAATTGATAGAAGACTCTTATCAAACCATAACTGACAGCGAATTATGAACACGTTGAACTTTGGAAGAGCATTAAGAGGCTTCTGAAATACACACTTTTCATTTTATACATTAAAATGCTCCTAAAATGTAAAAAGTTTCTTGTCTGTGAATAGAATTCGTCTGTACTTGTTTCTACAATAATCGTTTTTGATTTATGGCGTTGAGTGTAACGAAATGGACCGCTGAACTTCGAAAAAGTCCAAGTTCCAAGTCCGTATTGATGATGCTTGATGCCATCCTCGGCGCAACATTCACTTGCCCCGTAACGATTTTCATATAGGGTTTCGAAGACTTCAGATCTTTCATGGTCAGTTATTCTAAAATCTTGTCCATATCGATGGATAAATAAACATTTTGCTAATCCAAAGTGATCAGAAAGTTTCAAAAACTCCAATTTTTCCATTCTACACTTAAATAGAACAACTACTACCCATTCCATCCTTACGCCCGTGCTGATGAAACTCATCTGAAAATAAGATGCTGATCATTTCATAAAAAAAATAGCGATTAGGTAACAAAACTTATGGTATGAGTAGATACTGTATGAGTAGAGCTGATCTTGTCGAGATTTCAATGACATAATCAAAATCTAAATCTTCAACATATCACAACAAATTTTAACAATAAAATTAACCAATTATAAAATACTTTGAGCGTAATTAAAATTAAGAAACAATTAATCATATTAAGGAATTGTTTATTACCACTTACTACATACTACAAATACAAATTTCAGAAATATGCAAGTATGTATATTAGATAATTTAGATAAGAATAAAGAAATTTTTCAAATCGCAAGCAAAAAAATGTTCCTAATAGTAGTATTTATTAGTGCTAGTGTTATAAAAAAAATAAGTCTAGGCTATAACATTCAAAGGATATTCGAAAAATTTTTAGTAAGTCATAGATTCGAATGAAAACAAAAATGTTTTTAGTTAACAGTCCAATCTTTTGATCGTTTCTAGTAGCAATTTTGCTTTTGTTAAAGTGAAAGCATATAGAAATACAAAATTTTTAATAATCAGTAGAGTACGGAAATTCGGCGGCGCTTCATTAAGCGTACGCTGAAGACGTAGAAGGGGTTTCGTCGCTGATATGTACGTATGTAGCGCAGTTTGCGTCTTCGTTCAAAGGTGTTGTGTTACGGAGTTTTGTACGTTGTATAGAATTATATCGCATTACGTAAGTAGAAGAAACGACAATTATCTGACAGTAAATAAGTTAATTTGAGAATTTCCGGATTTAATGTACAATAGCGCAGAAGTGAAATGCTTAGTTTGCGATAGACTACTCTTGTGCTGAACGAAACATGACTACAAAAATACGTGGATAGTAGGCATCACAAAAAAGAGCGCGTACGGTCGAATGAACAATTTCTATTCGATTTATATTCAACAGTGATGGTGTGCAATCTACCGTTTCATTTATTATATAAATGATCACTTTCCTTATACTGAAATTAATACGCGAACTGTTCGAACCTGGTTCAAAATTTCGTATCATCTACTCACGTACAAAAATAGAATTAAATCGGAATCAGAAAATAATAAACTCTGATTACGTGGAAACGAAACATCGGATTGCAAAAAACAAAAGACTGCAAGAATGTACTACCAATATCATTTCAATCATGTTAAAAACAATGGAAAAATTTTAACTTTCAAGAGACCAATTCATAATGTTTCTGACTAATGGCGTCGCAACCTTTACAATTTGTAGGTCAGTCTGTTGTGGTAATTTCTTACATGTTTCATACATTTTTTAAATCTTGAAACAGAAACGATTCAGCGCTGTTATACAGAAGTAAATAGTTTGATAGTAAAGTAAAAGTGAAGTAATTTTCCTCAAATTCTCTAAACGTATTCAAGAATTCCAGAGACAATGTCCCGATAACGCCGACCCTCCATATGAAATTCTTACACGCTGAGGAGCATGGTTAAAGGCAACATTTTGTTATTGTCTGCATTTCTAGAACATTTAGTTTATAATTTTAGAATTTGACCCTAAAGAATCAACTACCATCAAGAAAAGCCATACGAAATTCCACGATGCTGAAGTTTCACTGCAAATACTGGATACTGAACAAACAAAACTACATGCTATCACCGACGACAAAAGAGTATTATATACAAAGTAGATAGCGTGCTATAAAGATACGGATTTTATCGCAATAAAATAAATTTGTAACGATAGTAAGTACACAGATCCATTAAGTATTAACAAACATAGATGCCGCATGGTAATTCTCTTCATATAAGAACAGTTGTTCCTCAGAGCGAACTCAATTTGCTGAACCGATCTCATCCTGTTTGCGATTACACTGAAAATGCTGTTTAAAAGTATGTTTTACGCTTCATAAATTAAATATAACTATTTATTTTATTATATTTACCTAACGCCCGTGGTGCGTCGACCATATTCGTCGCTCTTCTCATAACTCATATGTTTGTTAATAAACAATATAAAAATCCTGTGGAATACTTAGGGGCTATGATTTTAAACGATCATCAGATGTATCATATAAACAAAGTTATGAAAATTTGGTGCCAATTTTTGATAATAATATTCTTTCATTAGCCATTAGCTTCGTGACTTTATATCCGGAAGATGAATATTAGAAGATGACCTAAACGACTTACAGCAATTTTTTTATATTAAAAACATTATTATTGCAGAAAAGTTAACAAAAGGAAACAAAATATTACCTACAAGAAATTCAAAAAAATATGCATACGATACAAGTGTATTCCATATTTATTAACCGAAGAACGAGTAGATTGGTGTGGGTTTATGTTAGAAAACTTATGGAAGATATTCAAAGAAAATATTTAATGTCATTGCGAATGATAAATCTTGGATATAGAATTATTATCAAAAAAGACAACAAAATATGTTCGCGGCAAATATGCAAACAGAAAAATTGTTGTTTTTTTTGCAGTCTTCTAGTTGCAGTAATTTCTTCAGAGCAGGGTCTACCAAACCTTTTTACTTTTCTGGACACCAAATAAAAATCTAAACAACATTAAATTAATTAATATATATTACAATACAATAATAAGGTTATTAGTGAGAAAGATGAATTACTTTAAAGAAGAATTTTGTCAAAACTCGGCTCTAAATTAAATAAATAAACACGTAATTCTTCATCTATCTCTGTAATCGTTCTATTTCACGTCAATAACCTACAGAAGTTTAACAGCTGTAATTGTTAATTAACAATGTCCGATTTAAAGCGAAAAATTCTAACATTCTAATACAAAAACAGGAACTGTGGACAAAACCGTTTTCCAAGTCTATTAAATTTCCTTCCTTGGCAGATGTGTACTGTCAAATTTTGTGAAAGGGTTGATAACCCACTAGCACATTTGAAAATCAAGTGATACAAAATAATAATATAGCCAAGTTTTCCACCATCTTCTGCACATCTAACGAAATTTTAAATTTATTTGGAGAAGCTTATACGCTAGATAAACAATCAAGCTGCGATTTTTTAAAATTCTTGGTTCACAGTTCTAACTTGATGAAAGACTTTAATTTGCCTATAATTGCAATAATAAAAGAAGAAAGATAAAGATCGTCAGAAAGGCTACTTCTAACTACCAATTATCTACGTTTGAAAATTCAATTCTAGAATTTTCAGCAACGAAGAACATATTATTTGAATTCGGGTTTTCCTATAATACAAAATAATATTGGATACAATGTTCATTACATTTTCATTTTGAAAAGGTAGAATTTTTATTCCAGTGGTCATCTTGTGTGATACGATTCTCTATTTCATTTTTTTGAAGTCTCAATAAAATTTTGCTAATGTTCAAAATATTTGCTCTTCACTAAAATCGATTAAAACTAACATAAAATAATTCATAAAATATAAATGAATTATAAACTAAAAAACTACCAGGACTACTAAAAAAATTACTTACAGATAATTCTGGTTTAACTTTATTAATGCAGAAATGTAATATTGGGTTTGGGAAAAAGTTCGTGGCGTTTTTCCCGATAGATGGCATTGGTTGCCGATAACTAAAGAACAACAAGTCACAGCGACACCACCGACGGCTCGTTTTTTAGATGACCTTCCGAACGTTAGTTTGAGCGTAGAAACATTGTAATCGGTGCAGTGGTTGGAAAGTTATTCGCACTTGAAAATGGAGAAGAATAATGAGAAATTTCGCTATATTCTGCAATATTATTATGATAAGGGGAAGAACGCTGCGCAGGCTTGTGATAAAATTTGTGCTGTGTACGGTGAAGGTACTTTATCGAAATCTGTTGCGCGGAAATGGCACGCTCCGGTCGTCCAATCACTGAAAAATCTGCAACGCCCGACCACACACTTCTTTGATGACCCGTCAAAAATTGAGAGAGTTTGGTTGGGAAGTTTTGATGCACCCACCTTACAGTCCGGATATAGCACCCTCTGACTATCATCTGTTTCGATCTCTGCAGAACTCTCTCAATGGAATTAAGTTGGTTTCAAAAGAAGCCTGTGAAAACTACTTGATTCAGTTTTTCGACCAGAAACCACAGAAGTTTTTCACCGATGGGATCATGGATCTACCAAAAAAATGGCGAAACATTGTCGATAATAATGGAGCATATTCGGTTTAAATGAATTCGTCCACGCGCCATGCGGGGACCAGTTGAATTTTACTGAAAAAACGCCACGAACTTTTTCCCAGACCCAATATATTTTGTTCGTCTTGTAATATAATTTGTATTTACGAATACGTTTTACCAACCTGATTACTGGCCTGCCCTGTCCACTAACGTTATATCATATATAATCGACACGATGTGAACACACCCGAACTTTGCGAATGTTCTTATTTTTTTGCTTTCCGAAACTACCTTAGGATGACTTACGCCAGACAATCCATGAATCCTTAGCACAGTTTAGCTACACATACATAAAGGTTTGCCTTTCTCAATTCTTCGACAAATGATGTAGTGATCACCTAAGATTTGATTGGCATGGAATTTCCTTACACCATCACAACGTAATTCCGCAAACACCTGCAAAAACAACATTAGCAAACAAATTCGAAATATAGCTATTCACTCATCTTTCATACAGGCCAGATTTCACCTTTAACGATTCAATATAATACCCGTTAATTGAAAGTTTGACGTGCGATAAGAAATTTCCGGCTATTGTTTTTAAATTTTGATAATATTTTGATAACTTGTCAAAAGAAACGGTTTCAAGAAGTTTTGAGAAATTATTATATTATTATTTTGAAAACCAATAAAATTATTTTCTTCAAAAATACCGTAGTTATTTTATAACTAAGATTTTTCAGAGCACCGCCCGTACTAACGAATTCATTAAAAATAAACACATATTAGTACGCCAAAAAACTGAAAGTGGTGTATAGTGGTATGTTAATCAGATAGTTTTAAATTAATGAAGACTGACTAAGATTTTAATTAAGAGCGACTAGTGTCCGTTCTTGATAGCACACTTGATAGGAATACAAAAATAAACGCAAAAAACTTACTTTCAATGAATTAAGAATTTACCATGAAGTATTATGTACATCATATTATGCTACTTATTCTGAATTGTTTGTATATTCAGACAATATTACATTAATAATTTAATAACTTAAAAATTCATAAAATACAAAATAAAGAACTTTTTAAAGACTTATTGCAGGACTTGTTGCGTCCTCTTCCAAGTAGGAGCTTAATGAAATAAAATGCGATGTAAAATTTTAGCGCGCAATCTATTGAGCAAAACATAATACTATGACAAGAATTTCAAACTACTATTATAATACAAACAATTTTTAGAATTTTCTCAAATTGTATTTCTATACTTTTTTATATTTCTCATAAATACTCCACTTATGCATACACTTAACCGTATATAGCCACATATTGAAGAACAATAATAAATAATATATTTGAAAACATATATACATTCTTGTAACGCATAAAAGCTAATATCTCCCTAATAATTGAGAATAGCTTGAGAGTTCCTTCACAGTTCTTTAATATACACTACCGGTCATATTTATTTGCCCACCCTTAGTTTTAGCCAAAATTATTAAACTATCAAGTGTACTGAAAATTTATTTATTGTACCAATACAATAGTGTAAAATAAACATAAAATAGTTACATTTTTCTTATATAAAAACTTTATCATTTATTATTATATATATATCATTTATTATTATTAAATTTTGCTCTCATCAATGTGCCCACCTTTATTTTTGATAATTGCGGCACATAACCGCGGCATCTTTTCAATTAATTTTTGCAGTGTATCTTCTCTAATTTGTGCCCAGGCTTCTTGAAGTTGTTTCCACAGTACAGTGGTGGATGATAGAGCACGTTCTCGAACCTTCCGGTCCAATTCTTCCCAAAGAAGCTCTATTGGGTTCAGATCAGGACTTTGAGCTGGCCATACCATTATAGAGATTTGCCCTTGCTCTTCTAGTTGACGCAAGTAATCGCCACACAATCTAGAAGTGTGTTTCGGATCGTTGTCCTGTTGAAATACAAAGTTTTCGCCATGAATCCTTAGTACTGAAGGAACAGCGTTATTTTCTAAAATTTCCTTGTAGCCTTCTTTTCTTAAGATTCCCTCAATTTTGACGAGATCGCCTACAGATCTTCCACCAAAACACCCCCAAATCATTACTGAACCTCCTCCATGTTTTACGGTAGGCGCAATACATTCTGGCAGTACTCTTTCTTCTGCGGATCTTCTTACGAATATTCGCCTTTTACTACCGAAAAGTTCAAACTTCGATTCGTCTGTCCACAACACATTATTCCACTGATCAATCATCCAATTCTTATGTTCTTTAGCCCAATTTAGTCGTTTTCTCTTGTTTTGCATTCGTAGTAGTGGTTTTCGCAGAGCAATTCTTCTCTGTACCGTAGACACACTAATTGGTTTAGCACGCGCTCTATTCATTTCAGCAGCAATTTCTGGTGCTGTTTTTCGTCTATCGCGTCTACTTATCCGTATTAGATGCCGGTCATCTGCAGATGTCGTCGCTTTGCGTCGTCCAGATCTTTTGTTGGAAAATGTACCACTTTCTTCAAATTTTTTAACCTTATAATCTACGGTTCTGCGATTTAATCATAATTCTTTTGCAATTTCGCGATTACTTTTACCCGTACGATGATAGGCAATTATCGTAGCACGCACTTCAACAGATAATTCCTTCGTCTTCGGCATTGCATTAAAATATTCACAATAACTCTCTATTTCGCTGTTTTCGCAAGAAAAGATGAACGATGACTGACATAAAATTTATTTTCCTTTTTGAATAACACATCCTAATATTGCAATTAGTTAGTACAATAACACAATATTGGTAATACCTTTCGGAAATGCAGGTAAAACTGTTAATACTGTAGGGATTAGCCTATATAATATTTATGGTATTTTTCCAATTTATGACACCTTTACGATATATCATAAATAATTTAAGATTTTCGTAGAAATTCATATGGAATTACTTCCACTAATAATATTGTTGAATAATTATTATACAAACTTTTTTGAAGGATAATCCGTATTTCAGGAAACACATAAAATTGGAGTGGGCAAATAAATATGACCGGTAGTGTACTTTTTTGGGTAAAATGATGACATCGAAAGTCTTCCAGTTCAACCGGAAATGTACACAACTTCTCTTTTCTAACAGGGTTTTATAGCAAGTAAAGCATATAAAAATTATTTTGACAAATCACATCCTCGTATGTCGTACAAATATAAACAAGAACTTTTAATATTTCTTTTAAGTAAGCTTTATAAAAAGAAAAATGAAATGAGGGTCATTAGTAAACTACATATTAAAAAAATTATTATGTAAAGGCAGTAATAAAGTTGAAATTAATACGTGATGTCAACAATGAATTTTAGCGAAAAATTTTATATGAAAATATTCGATGAATTATGTACTTCAAGAGCAGCAGCACTCTTGTATACTGAACGATATTCCGAACGCAATCATCCTACATACGGTGCCCCCACAACTACCGAAACTATATATAATAATAATCATGTGCGTTAACAAAGGATGTAATTTTTTTTTTTAACATTCTTTAATTGGCATAAAGCCTAGATGTAAGTTTCTGTCTATTATACACTGGAAACATAGTCTCCGATCTGTAAGATAGAAGCGTTCTTGCTTTGTCGGTCAATACATTTATGTATTGGTCGAGAGAGGGAGATATGATATTATTCAAAGGATGTAATGATGAAAATACTATCAATGTCCTAGACAACATAAAAGCGGCTCATCCACACACACGTACGAGCAGTTGCAACTATACTACTACATATTTCGTATTATTTTTCAACATGATGGAGCAATGCAAGAATAATAAGAGAATGCTTAAATAATAATTGCCTGATAGATGGATTGGTACACATGGACCTATTCGATGGCTTGCTAGACCCCAGATTTATCGGCACTGGACTTTGGAGAATAAAGAATATTGTCAAATATGGTTTATATAAGAACCATAAAACCTAGAGAAATCAAAATTTGAAGTAAGGACGGCATGTAGAAATCATAAACTCAAACATCTACAGTCACGGTGATATGCTTCGTATACATACTAATTTTTTTGCTATGTTTTTAATTGTTTTAAATAAATACGATTTAATTTTAAAACTCTCTAAAATTATTACCAAAACAGCGTTTGCGATAATATTCGAACGAGAAATCCCCTTTTGTTTAGTTATATACAGTCATGTGCACGAAAACAGCAATTCTAAACTAATACTCATAAATAACATTTACAACAGGCAATTCCGATGCAACTATATTGAAATGTTACTTAAAATCCCTGAATATGTACAGTTTCCGGTAAACTACCGAATATGAGGGGGAATTACTGAGTTTTCTAGTCATGCGCTGTTATTTGCTCATGCATTAAAATAGCAGTACCATAGCTGGCGGCACTAAACGCAGACATACTTGTAAAGTTCTGTCTGTTGCAAAATAATTCATCAACTTTTTAATAATCTATTTCTGTTGTAATACCGGCCGAGCAAAATATTGTTTGTCAAAAAGAAGAGCAATTATACTTGTTCTGCTTAATAGAGGCAAAAGGTACAAGTTTATACAAAATACGCTCTCATGTTCTGCGAAAATGATTGCAAACGCCAACTGGAGAAAAGTGAAAGAAAATCGTGGTGGTTTTATTTAATTCCAGTACATACTACCAACACGTACGATGACCACCATTGACAGCATTTCAACCCCAGTACACCAAAAAGACGGCAAAATTCAGAGGCTCAAGCATCATGCTGTGGGGGTGTTTTTCGTGGTACGACAAGATAGAAGGCATAATGAATGTTGACGTCTATGTGAACATATTACAAACTGTGCTTCTACCATATGCAGAGGAATAAATGCCACTAAGTATATGCAGGATGACGATCCGCAGCATGTTTGTCGTATAACAAAAACATGGTTTCAAGATAATAACATTCGCAGTTTGTGTTGCCCGGCACAATCGTCAGACTTAAACCCCATTAAAAATTTATGGGCGAAATTGAAACAGACTGTATCTGCTGCTAAGCCACAAAATATTGACGATCTGTGAAGAATATGCTAAGTCGAACAGCAATCAATTTCATCAGAGACATGTAGGCAACTGGTCAACTGGTTGCCCCACAAGTGTCAAGAGGTGATAAACAATAAAGGTCAAGCAACAAAATATTAAATGTTTTAATCCAATTAAATATGTAAAAATTGACATTTGATTAGTATTTTGACATGACTGCTGTTTTAATGCACGATTATTTTGTTTGTCCTAGAATATAGACAGTTTTATTTTCTCTTTTGTATTAAGAAACCTATTTATTTATTGTTATAGTTATGTAACATGTTGGAATAAGGAGATCAATTACTTTTATTTAATGTATAAATTAATATTTCAGCATATTTAGGACCACTGCTATTTTCATGCATATGACTGTACCTCAGTGCATCATAAACTAAGGTCTCTTTTCTTTTTTCGCTAGAAACTTTTGCTTGCTTCGATACGTATTCTACACGTAGACTGTTTTCTAAAATAGTCTTTGCATTACATTTAGTATTAAACCTAATTTCTAACTACGATTAGAAATTCAAACTTTCTTTCTTTTTGCCACAGAATAATATTTATTACCTTACATTCTAAGTAATTATAATGTTACCTTGTCAATTTAGTTGTTTCTGATGTGTAACACTTATATTTAAAGCAAATTAGAAGTCCTATCATTTTAGAGCGCTTTTTATGATCAAGCTTTTGATGAATAAGAATACGGGCGTTTTATTTTCACAATCACAGTGATTGAGGCGTAACAACGTGTATAGAACAACAAAAGTATTATTACTTACTTACCTAAAAAGATCGTTAGTACAGTTTATATGTTAAGCATTAACATATTCCATGAGCGTAGTGAAAAAGTGGGGATTACATTGCATAGATAAGCTAAGATTGATACCGCAGTATAATCTTAAAAATTTTCTTTATTTTACAATTGAAACAAGTGGTACAATAAAGTTTCGCCTATAGGAATAATTAAGAATGTCTCAAGTTATTCACTTACACATAGATGAAAAACTTAACTAATGTTAATTTCAAACCACTTATATGTACATAAAATAAAATGTTAAGATTGCTTTCTTTACATTCCCTGATCGGTAACCTTATCTGTGCTTACTTTAATTTTCTTATTGTTTGCTTTTGCAATAGGATTATTTGTTTTAATTTTGCATATTGCAATTACTATAATTAACATTGAAATAAGTAACCAATAAATACCATAGTTCCTTATTTTATTATGATAGTATTCATTTGTAATAATGCACTTAAATGATAGTATTGATACAGTTCGATACTAACAATTGGTACAAAGAATATAAATATATACCTATTATAGCTTTAATAGGTCTCAATTTTATTTAATAATTCTATTTTATGTATTTGACTTATAATTATATTAAAAGCAAACTTACTATTTATATTTTAACTTATATTCGTAATACAATTTAATAATTATTTTGGCTCAATAACCAATAGGTTGGAGAATTTCGGCTTTGATGAATGTAGTAGCCTGAGTTAATTCTTCTAATCTGTTTCGTAATTCTTCTGAATGGGCTGCTGGGTTCTTTGGACTTGCTTGAAGAGTCGTTCTTGGTTTATCATCATAGTTCGAATACTTGAGTCATAAAAATTGGTAATGTTCTTTCAATATTCCCATTTGGCTCTGTAATATTTCTTTTGTGGTTCTTTGGTTACTTTCTAATTGATGGATTCGTTCTTCATATTTTCTCCATCTTCATCGTCTAGATTTCCTGTTATAGCTTTGACTATTCCTCCTAGTAAATTAAATGCATCTCATTTTCTTCTAATGATTAGTTATAGAGTCGTAGTATACTATTGTAATTTCTCTTCTTTCTTTCTTCAGTATTTCTATTTGTTGGATTTCAGACATTGGATAACCAAAACTAATTCTTTTAAATAATTGTTTCATATTGATTTTCTGTATTGTACGCTACTCCTAGCGTTAATGGAAGTAAACCTACTTAATTTTCGACTTTTAATCCTGAAATAAGGAGAATGTACTTGCCCTATAGTTATATTTATTTTTATTACTTTATATAGTACTTGAATATTTTATTTCTTTTATTTTTTACTTATACGGCGTTGTCGATATTTGTATTATCATATACGGACATTTTTCTTTTGTTTTCTGACTGTAATATTTGGAAGATTTCACAATTTCCGATCTGCTATTCTTTGTGTTGACAGCTTTCGTTTCCATTTTCTATCTTCCTTTCTTTTTCTTGGTGCATTTTCCTGGAAATTGTATTATATAGATTTCTTGTTCTTTCCTAGTATTTTTGTATGTAGTCTTAGATATTATTGTAATAAAAATCCATTGGCTCTCGACTGTTTACATGTCCTTGAAGTAATTCAAATAGACTTACCCCTGTTACAGATTGTATTGTAGAGTTGTGTACTAATAATGTCAATTTCAGGAATTGTTTTGTACCTACCAATTTTTGGGTTCTTCAAAATTCTTGTATGTTCTATAAGAGTAAAATGTAACTTTCCAATTGATGCATTTGGATTTTGCGACGTTGTGTAATAGATATTTACTTCATATAATTTTAAAAATTCTCTAAGTGTTGCGTTGTTTAATTCTAATCCCTTATCCATGATTTCGTTTAGTATTCCGTGTATACTGAAACTTTCTGTTTTGCCAGTTTTTAAGCATACTTTCAGAATGTGCCCATAATAATGAGTAAATTCTAGGTATTGATTACTGTAGTATAAATATGAAATTTACTAACGTGTTTATCAATTTGCTCTGTAATTTGTAGAGGTACTTTTAATAGTTTTCAATCATATTTATTCGTTTGGAATACTTCGCATTTCTTTATATAATTCGTTATATCTATTTTTAACTATAGTCAACAGAATTTTTTTCCTAATTTGAGTGTTTCATTAAGTCTTTGATAATTTGTTTTTCCTTAGTAATGTTGAATGATTATTTCCAATTTTTCTTCAGTATCTTCCTTTATTCTTACTCGTCGTAATACATCTATAAATTATTATTATTATTCTTATAAATAATTCGAAAGCGAGTTTGTTTGACCTTCAGAGAGAACGTATTATAAAGATTTTTTTCTTCTAACAAACACGAGTTGCTATTATAGTTTTCAAAAATTTGATTAGCTTTTACATTTACAGTCAGATTCGAAATACTTTCCATATTATTTTTAAGGATTAGCAACCAACAATATACAAAGGGTACTAGGAAAGTTTTGCAATATGACGCAACGATGAATCGTAGGAAGCTGCTTGTTGCTGCATGTTCAGACATATTCATACGTGCATAGTAGCCGCCGCGCCATGTCGATGGGCTCAGTTAATCATTAGCAGTGAGAGTATAAAGTGCTTGCGATAGCATCGTGGTCACGAAATGAGATAAGGGCAGTTTTGCGTTATAATTTCGTGCGTGTTTAAACATAGACTAGTGCTTCGAAGAATTGACTCTTGCACTAAGTGATGTTTGTCCACATCGCACAACGATATTCAGGTGGTATAGAGAATTCCAAAGAGGAAATTTAACTGTGGAAGATCCTGAGAGGCCGGGAAGGCCACCAACATCAGTTACGGAGGAAAACGTTACTACTGTGAGGAAAATGCTTGGCGAGGACAGGCGAGTGACCTACCAACAGATGGAGGGTACCCCAGGCCTAAATGCACCAGCAATTCGTTCGATTCTGCATGATCATTTGCACGTGAAGAAACTTTGTTGGATGCCGCATCGACTTACTGAAGAGCAGATGACACGACGTGTGACTTGGTGCCGGGAGATGCTAAAAAAGTTTAACGTGGGACAATCTCGGTATGTGAACAACATTACTATTACGATGTGCCAACCAAAGCTCAAAACAAAGTTTGGGTCTTTGATGATGAGGACACAGCCGTAGCTGTCAGAAAATCCCGATCTGTAAAGAAGAAAATGTCACAGCTAAGTAGTATACTCAACAGTGCCTGCCTAAAGTCATTGGATCTATGAAGAACCTTCTCTAACACCCTCCCTACAGTTCAGATCTTACTCCCTGCGACTTTGCACTGTTCCCACGTGCGAAAATGAAGCTAAAAGAGAGGCGGTTTTCCAGTGATGAGGACCTTCTGCGGGCTTGGGACAACGAGTGTGCTTTACTCCCTAGTGAAACTTGGCAGAACTTGTTTAAAGATTGGTTTCGGAGGATAGAGAGGTGTATTGAGTGTCGAGGAAATTACTTTGAAAAAAATAAATAAACAAAGCTGTATTGCAAAACTTTCCTAGTACCCTTTGTAATGCATCTATATTAATATAAAGGCGTGAGAGAAAATAGTTAATTTAACATATTATGATTATTTACATGAAAAGTTATGCTCATAAAGACATAAAAATCATACATAAGAGTTTAATTGAAACAATAAATTAAATATTTATTAATTTAAAAATTTTTTTTTATTTATTAAATTTAATAAATAATAAAAGTATAGTATTATGTGTTGACTGACAACAACTTTAATAATACATAGAATTATGAGTTGACTGGACAACTTTAATAATACTTACAGAAAGTATAAATATCCATTCAGTAGCAAGTTAAGGCATTAATGTTAATTCATTGTAGAACTGTCGTAAAGGCATTGTTTATATCAGATATATGTAATATAATAATATATATAATAGAATGTATGGATATCTATAAAGGCCAAAATAGTATTAAACTAATTATTAATTAAACGTTTTAATTTAGAGTAGTTAATATTGCGATAGAATAAAGGACTAAATTGCTCAGACCGATCGAGGAAGGTTCGTTTACTAAAATGATTTGAAATTTAAAATTAATAGTAAAACCATGAATATGTAATAAAAGTTGAATTATATTAATATGAAACTGATGCATGTAAGGGCTTATCTAGAAAATGAGTAAATAAAGGGAAAATATTGTGATATGATTATAGTTGTTAATAGAAATATATATTTATTTGTTTAGGTAACATTCTTTCAGGAAACTTTTAGAATATCCCGATAAAATTACTTACTATAGATAAAATCAACATATACATACTAATTTGAAATCGGAGAATCAAAAAATTATCATAATTTCTTAGTTTAAAATAGAACTTTGAAGAAAGAAATCTGTTAAAAAATTCAGTGTTTAATTTTTTTGATGAATTTGATTAAATCTTGTTTTCCTATAAATATTTTGTACCTGAAAGAAAACGTATCACTCGGAATAAGTATGTTTGTTATTTTAGAGGTTATAAAATAGTACCTACCTTATAATTGTACTTCAAAATTCTTATAAATATTTTAAATAAGTATTGTACAGTATTAATTATCCATTAATAATAATAAGTTATATAATTTTCTAAAGTGTTTCTAGTATAAACAATTTAATTTAAAGTATTGAAAATTGGAACTGATGTATATAAAGAATGACACAAAAATTACATGTGCAAAATACATACATAAATTGGAACGATGCATGTGCGAAGTCAATAATATAGCATATAAAAGTATATTTGTACACTCGCAATCTAGATTTTTTTATTAAACAGTTGATGTATATATGGTAAGAAATTCACGGATAATCGTCAGGTTATGATTAAGTCTGAGTCGACAGTTCTAATACAGGAATGTTGCACTGTCATTACTTAAGCAACACGAATTGCTTAAAAGAAGTATTGATTTGGTAACATGGTATAAAACCATCAATAAATCAGTAGGAATGATATGACACAATACGAGTTTTATGTTATAAGTCTAATGAAAATAACAATAATAATGATAATTAATGTATATGCTGAAACTGGTACCCATTGGTTTGAAGATAAAACTGTAGCCTTTGTGGAATTGAATTTAGGACACGTGGCAATATATTTGGCGCAATTAATTGTATTGTGGCGTCAATTCTATTTTTATCGAAACATATTGGCCGGGGGCATCGCACAAACTTTTTCCGTCAAAAAACCCCAAACGTCAAAGGGATTCATATCTGGTGACCTTGCAGGCCATGCTATTAGTCTATTTCGCCCGATCCACCCATCTGGAAAACGTTCGTTTTACCATGCTCTTACAATTCTTGCACTATAAGCTGGTGCATCATCGTGCAAGTAATACATATTGGGTCTGATATTTAATGAAACATTATCCAATACTTCGTCCAATACATTACGTTTTCATCTGCATTTAGCCTCGTTAGAAGAAATATTCATCCTACAATTTGATAGTTTAAGATGCCTAGCCAAACATTCACAGAAAACATTCTTTGATGTCCAAATTTTCGATTAGCTCGATGATTTTCATCCACCCAAAAACGGAAATTCCGACAATTGCAGACACCATATCTTGTGAACATGCATTCTTGAGTTCTATTTAAAATTGTATTGCAGAACATTATTCTTTGGAAATTGCCATTCTCGTATAATGATTATACTTTTGTAACACGAAACGGTTTTAAAAGGCCTTCCGTTAGCACTAAAAGAACTGTTGTCATACTTAGAATGTTCATTTCCTGGACTATTTCACTAGTACCAAAAGTAGGATCCAATATCCAAAATTCACTTTAACTAACTATTGTGTCTTTTGCCGAGTGAGCGTTTCCATTGTAAAATCCAAGTACCATATACATTCCAGCATATTCGTTGAAATTGCTTACGATATCACAAGACTGAGGTAAGTAATGGAAGCGAAAATAATGAATGTCAAATTGACAAACATCAAAATTTGACAAATAATTATTTTTAAATTACAGACATTATTCCGCGACAAACTTGCCATATGCATTTTAATGTAAAAAAGCAGTTAAAGAAATGTTTAATAAGGCAAAATATTGGCATAAAACCATTAATTACACCATCCTATTGTTGCGTAATTTTATTTGACACTAAAAAAATATTTTTCCACAGAGAATTTTAAAACAATCGAAATACTTTTTGTCACAGATTTTCAACATTGATGGTATCGCGTGCCTTAACGACTGATATACAACATTTCTATATTAGGATTGTCTGCTCAAAATTAATCACAGAATCAGCCTACCTGACGATTTTCCGTGAATATCTGACCATGTGTATATAATGCTTTTTCTAATACGTTAACGGTGAAAATTGTTTCTTGTTACTTACAAGATAGCATGATTTTAAATGCGTTTCGTCTCTTATAGTAATGTTAGCCAGTTGTTTTAAAAAGTAAAAAAAATTATTTTGCACCATCACTAAACTAAAATCTAGTTATTGTATTAATTAACTGTATTTTATAGATAAAAGCATTAACATTTTCTCATCGATATAACAAGATAGTATCGGACACATTTTCCCTTATTCAGGCAACTTTTCTATACTTTGACTACTTCGGGGTCTTTCTACAATCTCATACCTGCAATAATCCATATCATTTAGCATAAATTTTTGGTGTTCCTAACTCTTCTCCAAGCGTTTCAATTTCACTACGATTTTACAATTACTTTATTATTATATTCAATAACTATAAAAGTATTTCATTTTACAAATTGTTGAAACATAAATGTAATTGAATTATATTGGGAAACTTAATTATTGTCAACAAATTTTTTCTTCTAAACATCATCAGTTATATTACGCTGAAAATAAACTTGAATAAGATATTATCAGTAGTAAAATAGGAAACAACATTAAATCATTTTATTAAATTTAAGATTATACCTTGAGCAAATTCACTTTGTATTCCAAGCCTAACTTTATTGCTATTTTACGTATTTTATCTTTTATTGGATGATGCTTCAGAAGCGGTCTCATGAATAATTGGGCTTCTTTAACTTGATTTTTCTTTAAAAGCATTCTACAAAACTCCGATATCGGTCTGGCCCACCTATCGCGTACTTTAATTATTGTCTTAAAATGAGATTCACCAAAATTGTAGTCGCCATACGTACATTCACACAGTGCAATTAGTAGATCCAATACCCAAGGACCTGAAAAAAGAACTTGATTACAAGTAACTGACTGCGATATTGAAAAAAAAATTGCTACTGAATTAAAAAAGTTAACATGCCATGAAATTTCACTAGTGAAAATGAGCTTCAAAAGAATAGTACCACCTGTAAAAAACCACCTGCAGATCGTAATGCAAATCTTTATGCGGAAAAACTGATTTTATAAAAAGATTTTTGGCAGATTTTATATAGTATTGTTTAAATTAAAAATATATTCATGAAGTTTTTGTTATACAACACATTCATAGTCAGATAAAAATTATTTAATCCCTTAAGTTTCACGCTTTAATTTTAAATAAGGACTAATAGTCCTCTTGAAGGAATTGAAACTTGAAAAGTTATGTCTGTAGTTCGAGACATATGATTGAAGTTATAACACATAACATATAATGGTGACTTGACAGATATGTTAGTTCGTGGAAATGGAAGGTAGAAAGTAACAGAAGGACGAGATAGAAGTTGTGGTATATAAAAATTTAATAAACCCAAAATGGGAGAAAAATCTATACTATTGTGAAGAAGGTTATAAAAAAAACATAGACTAATATAATAACGTCGAGAAAATAGAGCGGATATATCAAAACGAGACAATAGCGTAAAGTGGTCAAAGTTGCGAGGAGGATGTAATAAATCAATTTGAAACCATAAGAATTTGACAAAACGCCTTTGGACCATTTCCTGTTCCCGCCTCTGTACCCCATAATATGAATATCAAATGATGCAAGCATATTCAAGTCGGGATATTACATGCGAATAATATAGAGATTTTAAAGCTAGTATATTGGAAAAATGACCTACAATTACGAATAATAAAATCCAGATTATATCTTGCCCGCTTACCGATATTTTGAATATGTAAAGAGAAAGTAAGACTAGAATCTAAATACACACCCAAATCCTTTATACACTCAGTGCGCGTTAAAAGAGTGACATCAAGTTCCTAATTGAAATGAAGCGTATTCGGTAGATTGTTAGTTTTGCACCAATTCGATATACTAATTATGTCTGCCTAAAGCTGTTCACAATCTTCCAAAGTATACACCGGACGATCAACCTTTAGATCGTCAGCAAATAGCAAATTATCTGACAGTATTTCGCTAGTGGGGTCATTAATGAAGATAATAAAAAGGAGAGGTCCAAAGTTAGGCTCCCGTGAGGCACACCAGATGAGAGGAAATAAGGAATGGACGGGAAGCCATTGAAAAAACGCATTGATGTCTATTACTCAGATACGATCTAAAGAATGCAATTAGCGAATCACTGAAACCGAATGCCCTGAGTTTGAATGGAAGAATTCCGTGGTCTAGGCTATCGAAAGAAAGAAGAATAAAGCTTTATTTCGAGAACATTAGTACAATAAGATCGAAACCTTTGTGGATACTGTAAGTTCATCTTCCCTTGGTTTTTAGATCTTAGTCTTATGATAAAATAAATAGATGTCTTGTACTTTGTTAGAAATCCATTTGTGGATACACTCTACTAAGCGATTTTACTAGTTCTATACAGACGTTGTCGTATCTAGGGTTTTCCCCCAGATTTCGATGACGTGGGGGTATTATTCGTTATTGCATTTCCACTTAAGGACTTAAGGAGTAATGGTTAAACAACCATTACTCCATAGAAATTCTTTATAAGTTTAGAGTCGGAGGATCTTGCACATCATGCCAATATTTCTCACTCCCGATGCTCTAGAGATTATTCACGGACTATTCTTGCTGAATTAATAGGCGCGTTATTCTCTATGAATGTTATTTGTCCATTAGATATGTTTGCCGGCGGATACCTTGCCGTAACAAATGATAATAGCGTGTTTTCTAAACTTCTTATATAATTGGTCATTAAATGCAGGTAGTGAGCCCTGTATAATTTCCCCTGGCCCAGCATCGGACATCTATCCTCAGAAACTGACCATATGCGTCCACTATTTACTTGCTATTATATACTTTCTTTATTGAAACTTGTATTATAAAAGAACTCTATTTTCTGTAGTAGCGCTAAATACTTTTCCGCCCGAGAAAATTACCACTTCCTAATTTCTATTTAATCTTATTCTTTCTTGAACATCTATCGGTTAAACCAATTTTTCTTGTTAGTTTTCGATTATGGAATTCCCTCACTTTTAAATAATTTTGCTCAGAAACATTAAAATTTAACTCTTTCACAAATAACATTCCTTAATAAGAAAAAATGCATTTTTACAATGTAATTTTATTTTTTTATTGATCATCATGTTTGTTTTCAAAACAAAAAGGCATATTGCTAAAAATATATTCATCATTTGTTACTATAAAAGATTATAGTGGCATATAAAACAGTGTATATCCACAAATGGATCGAAATTTTAGATATCTACTTATTTTATTCTAAAACTAATCTCTAAAGGTTAAGGATCAATCTTATTATATTAATATGTTCGAAAAAAAATAGATGAAGTATGTTCGAGAAAGAAGCATATTTATTGAGATTTAAATACTCTACACTAATTTAGTCCAACAATTATTCCTACCAATATTCCACACCAAATTAAAAATTAATTTGTTTTAGTGATAGCATACATCCACTAAGGATCACCTTCTGATCAACAAAGGCATATTAAGAAAACTTGTTCCCCTAAGTATTAACAAAATGACCTTCGTCAATGCATGACACTAACGGCAAGAATCCAATCCATGTCTTGTTCCTCATACATCTAAACTACTAATATCACTCAAATAAAATATACAAATATTTAATTTAAAGAGATCCGATCCTAAATAAGCGAAAGCGTGTTTTACTCCTAACTTCACGTCGTCCAGTTAGCATTAGAAAAGAATATAAACGTTTACTAAAATGTTTGATCGAATTGAGCAAAACATGCAAATTCCATACACTGAAAATAAATAGCATAAATTCCAATAATTATAAACTGTTTCATAATGATTAATAGCTCTATCAAACTGTCAAATATTAAATGTAATTTTATTTTCATAGTAATTTTCACAAGTTTTATAAAGCAAGCTTCAAAATAAGCTTTGCTGGCAAATAGCCTTATCAGCAAAGCTTATTTACATAAATCCATTTTTTAAAAAACTATGGAGGGCCAGCGAATGAAGGCTATAAATCGCTTTCGAATTCTCTTTCAAGGAACCCAAATACAGTCAATTCGGTCAAGTTAAAAGAACAGTAATTTAAATAATCTACAACAATCCATCTTGAAGAACATTTTTAGTGAAACCTTCGAGTTTTCATATTTACTCAAGCAGTTGCCTACCTGTGAACAAATCCGAACTCGATATTATTTGTATAGGTAATATTATCAAATATATCACAACATAGCGACACATTGTATACTTATGTAGTTAAATAATTTTTGCTTATTAATTATAAGTTAATTTTAAATAACCATAAGTTCTGTTCATACTTTTTCATTTTTCTTACATTTAATTGCATGATAAACTAATAACGATTTCGAAATAATTTTCTTAAAAAATTTATATTTTTGTCTAAATATACATATTGCAAAATATCTTTAAATTTGTATTTCAAAATAGAAATGATACAGTATTCGTAAATACAAAGCCCACGCGTTATCGGAGTTACGTAAAAACAGTATAAACGTCCTAAATACACACGCTTTATATGTATGACAATTATTTTTTGGCCTAGTGTACATATACAAGTTAAAAATACATTAATTTATTTAAGATTTTTAAAAGAGAATTACATTTCGCCAAAAGTATACTTGTTAACCTATTTATTATATATACTAGTATTATTCCATGCTCCGACCAATGTCCGAACTAATACCAGTATACGGAATAAATAAGTAGATTGACAAATGCACTTTCAGCGAAAGGTGAATGTTTTCTTCAGAATTTTACATAAATGTATATATTTTAAACTTATAATATATACCATTAATTAATTGGAAAATGGATCATATGATGAACAATATTTCGCCAGGCATTTGCTTGATCATGCTCACTAGATGCACGAGAAGTGAAAATTTACATGCACGCACTTGCACATAACATGATTCAGAGTTTACCAAATAAATGTAATACTCAAACACAGACATTAAAACAAATACGAGTTCATATGAATATTATGAAATCAAACAGTTTGCAACTGAGTTTGTACAAAATGTCGATGGAATTTTAATAATTTATAAAATCACATAAATTCATCATTAATAAAGTAATACGCTTTCATAATTAACAAATCTAGAAATGTTTTCTAATAATAAAATAATTTTCATACAAAAATAATTATTTTAGTCATATTTATTGAAATTGACTACACCTTTAAGCAAATCAAAATGTTCTGACTGACTATAGTTTCTTAGAGTCGATACTGGAGGCGATAGCTGTTGATGCAGTAGCGTGAGGAAGTAGTAGAACTAACAATCGAATAAATGTATGTACATTATATCGCCTATAAGCCGTTTGTTAACTAACTATTAGTACATGTATGAGTGAAAAACTATACACAAACCTGTGGTGTATTGCATAAATTCTATAGATATCAACTTGTTAATCGTAGAATTCGCGAAAACTGTTATTGAAAAAAATTCGAAACTTATATAAGCCAATAAATTCTATCTAACTTCTTTCATAACGTCTTACTCATTCAACAAATAATATACCACAAAGTTTCGTGAATATACAGCGTGTTTCAAAAAGAATATACATACGTATTACAAAGTATTATTTTGCCCAAACTATCGATCACTGCGCCTCGGCTCGGCTATTGGAGAAACGAATACATAGTCTAATTTATTTAATAGCCGGTAGATGTCAGTTGTCTTCTGCTTTTCTTGGTAACCGTCATATATTTAAAATGGCTATTCCGCAGCAGAAATCATTTTATGTTCTCGATTTTGCGAAGTGCAATTCCGTGATTACAGTGCAAAGACGTCTCAAGTTGAGCTACCAAATTGATCCTCCGAATGGGTGGAGCATTCGCAGATGGTATCGACAGTTTGTAGATACAGGATGTGCATGTAAAGAAAAGAGTCCTGGCTGCCCTCGTGTTTCTGAAGAAAATGTTGCACGAATTCAAACTGCTTTCCAACGTAATTCTTCAAAATCAACTCGTCCTGCCAGTCGGGAGTTACAACTGCCTACAACAACGATTTGGCGTGTTTTGAGACGTCGGTTGGTTATGAAGCCGTACAAGTTACAGTTGTTACAAGCTCTGCGTCCTGATGACAAACGGAAACGGGTGGCATTTTGTAACGAGATTCATGATGCTATTGACAATGTTAACACTTTCGCACAACGCATCGTGTTCAGTGATGAACCGACTTTCCATGTTAGTAGTCTGGTAAACAAACACAATGTTCGAATTTGGGGTCTACAAAACCCACATGCAGCCATTGAACATGTACGAAATTCGCCTAAAATCAATGTGTTTTGTGCGATACCCCGATCAACTGTTTACGGCCCATTCTTCTTTGATGGAAACACAGTTAACGGTCAGCAGTATCTCGCTATGTTACAAAACTGGGCACCCCCTCACTGGAGTCGCCAAGTGCGTGAATATCTGAATGAAACTCTGCCGAACCGTTGGATTGGTGGTCAAGGAGCTGGAGACTTAACATGTCTGAGCTGGGCTCCACGGTAACCGGTATTTGACACCCTGTGACTTCTTCCAGGTTTCGTTAAAGACAACGTATATGTACCACTACTCCCGCAGAACCTGGAAGAGTTGAAGAACCGGATCCGTACTGCCATAACATGAGTGACGAAGGACATGCTTGCCCGAGTAAAGATGGAGGACATATTAAACATCTGTAATCTTAACTTGAGAGGTTCGTAAATATATGTGTAAAGTTTCATATTCGTATGTCTTAAAGTTTAATAAATATATGTATTCGAAGTACGTATATTCCTTTTGAAACATCCTGTATTTTAAACTTAAACAATATTGTTGTCACGAGACCTATAACGGGCAATATGCACACGTAAGAGGGAGAAACTACTAGGAAACTATGGGATGATTCAAGAAAGTGTGCGTTCCAATACGTAAATATTCGCGATGCGTGCGTACATAAATAGCGGAGATCGTGGATTAAGGTTGCTTAGTAATACAGACGTTCATATCTAAAGAACGATATTAATCAGTGTTAATTAAGAGATATTTGTAATTAGTGAGTTTGAAGTTTATTTATTAACAATTGTGTTTATTAGTTAATGGTTAAATAAATTGTTAGAAAGTTGTTTCGTACGGATTTTTCTGTAGTTTGTAGGGGCGACATTGTTTATTTATCTGCTGATGACGACAACTTAGTAGTCGAAAGACGTATACAGAATACAAAAATTAATGTGGAAGGGGGTTATATATCAACCTTAACCTACTATAAGAATAATTTTTGGAAAAACGTAACACTATAAAACCTGGAAAAATATTTTCTGTAAAGTCAATTTTCAGTATTAATATTTTAAAAATAAACTAATTCGTTAATATTCAAATCATTGAACAGTATTGCATTTAACTAAATATCAATTGTACTCACTTAAAAATGGTTTTACGCTGCGAGATAATTGTTTTATTTTCTCCTTCATTTCTCTAGCCTCTTCCACGTTTGTCTGGTAATACCACATAAATACTTGCTCAAAAGCTGTATAATGCAGACGAAAACTTCGTAATAGAGTTTGGGCCAATTTACAAGCTTGAGAATGGCCTTCCGTCTTGTATACGTTTTGGAGGTCCGTAAATTTACTTTTAAAAACGCTTTTCTGAAACTACACAGAGAAAGACTTTTTTAACAAAATAAATTACCTACCAGATTTACCTTCCTGTTTACTTTTTCACCTAGAAAAAGAAACATTATTAGATTAGAAGCAATATTTTAGTTCTTAATTAATGATGAGGATTTTTAATGTTATAGCATTTCAATATTTTGCCAAACATTTCTGCGAGATCAATTGTTTGTGTATGTATATACAGAGAAATTTTGTTTATTTTACTTATTACTAATAATACGAGGGAGCGTTTTTATATTCGCGGAATGAGCGGGTTGTAGAGGAGTGAGTAGGCGCATTGGGGGCGTGGCCTGTGCAGCGACTCATGATTAGTATAAATACGAAGTTTCATTGTTATTAGACAGTTAGTCTTTGAGCTATCGTCAACCAAGTAACATAATCAGGAGTGAAAAGTGAAATATGGAAAAAATCGAATATCGTGCCGTTATAAAGTTCCTTACCAGGCAAGGAAAATCAGTCGCGACCATAATGAATGAGATGTCATTGGTTTACGGCGACTCTTGTCCAGGAAAAACCATGGTGTACAAGTGGCATAGTTTATTTAAACAAGGAAGGGAATCCCTTGAAGACGACCCGAGGCTGGGCAGGAGCATTGAGGTGACCACGCCAGCACTTATCCAAAAAGTTGAACAAATTGTACTCGAAGATGCTCGACTAAAGAAGAAACAACTCGCAGAAATAGTTGGAGTATCCGATACAACAATTTTTAAAATCCTACACGATCATATCGGCATGTCTAAGGTCAGCGCAAGATGGATGCCGAGAATGCTCACGCCGCCGCAAAAACAACAGCGCGTAGAGTGTTCGCGTGCATTTTTGGACCTCCGTAATGAAGACAAGGATGGTGTATTGAGTGGAATTGTTACTGGAGACGAAACTTGGGTTCATCATTATGAACCTGAGTCCATACAAGACTCCATGCAGTGGCATAAAAAGGGCACAGCACCTCCCAAGAAATTTAAAGTGTCACAATCAGCTGGGAAACTCATGGCAACGGTATTTTGGGACTCGGAAGGAATATTGTTGATTGATTATAAAGATAAAGGTGTTTCTATAACCGGAGAATATTACGCTTCAATATTAGAGCGACTAAAAGAAGCCATTAAAGAGAAAAGACGGGGAAAATTGACAAAAGGTGTTCTGCTTTTGCACGACAACGCGCCCGTCCACAAGAGCCGCGTTGCGTTAGCTGCCCTGCATAAGGTGGGCTTCGAAATTGTGAATCACCCACCCTACAGCCCAGACCTGGCCCCGAGTGATTATTACCTGTTTCCGAAAATGAAAAAAGAGCTGCGGGGTAAAAAATTTACTGCCGATGATGAAGTCAAGGAGGCAGTTTCGGCGTATTTTTCAGATAAAGAGAAATCATTTTTTTATGAGGGTATAAATAAATTAATTGAAAGATGTGAAAAATGTATCCGTCTTGCATGTGAATATATTGAAAAAGAAAAATAATTTGGTCTTTTTATTTCCACCCCTTGTCCCCCATTCCGCGAATATAAAAACGCTCCCTCGTACATGTAGAAAAACCTGCTGCGTGATCAGGTTTATTAGACAGTAGGAAATAAGGGGATAAAGAGAATATGTGCGTGCGAAGTTAGAAACAGATTTATTGGCGGCTGACCGCATGTATATTGCATATTCACATAAAACATAAATAGATCTAGATGCGTTATTTCTTTTTACATAAAACTACTCATATTTAATTATTTTATACGAGGTTAACAGAGGTGTGTTTACAAATAGTAGAGAAAGACTTAACATTGCACGCGAATAATGAAATAATTCCGGAATGTGTTTACGAGGGTGGTCCCATAAGTACCCGGCCTGACCTAGAGATGGTGGTAGTTGTTTGAAAAATATCACAGAAAGTACATCAAGTATATGTTGTTTAGTATTTGTTTAGCAGCCATCAATAGTGAACGTTTTCAGTGAATTTGTAAAAATGGAGAAAATTGGTCATTGTTACGTGATACAATACTTTCATTTAAAAGGCCCCCAGCCCAACCGATATAAAAGCTGAACTGGATTCTACTGTGGGTGAGTCTGCTAATTTGTTTACAATAGTGAAATATTGGGTAGCAGAATTTAAACGAGGCCGTACGAACTGCCAAGACGAGCATTGCAGTGATCGATCAAATGAAGTGATGACTCCAGAAATGGTGAAGAAAATCCACAAAGCGGTACTAGCTGATCGTCGACTAAAAGTGCGCGAGCTAGCAGATATAGTAGGGATTTCAAAAAATGCGGTACATCGCATATTATCTGAAAATTTGGACATGAGAAATCTGTGTACAAGATGGGTGCCGCGTTTGCTCACACTCGAGCAAAAACAGTGCAGTAAAGATGTTTCAATTGAGTGTTTAGCGAAGTTTCACAGCAACGAAGCAGGCGTTTGCGACGTTTCATAACAATGGATGAAACATGGGTCCATCACTTCGCGCCCGAGACAAAAGAACAATTAAGCAATGGACTTAAAAGGGAGAACCGGCTCCAAAGAAGGCGAAGACCGTTTCATCTGCAGGCAAGGTCGCGGCATTGGTTTTTTTTTTGGGATGCGCGTGGAATAATTTTCCTTGACTATCTTGAAAAGGGAAAAACTATGAACGGCGAGTATTATGCGAACTTATTGCAACGTTTGAGCGAAGAAATCAAGCATAAACGGCCGCATTTGGCTAAGAAGAAAGTGTTGTTTCATCAAGACAATGTACCAGCTCACAAATCCGTTATTGCGATGGCCAAAATTAATGAATTAAAGTTTGAATTGCTACCTCATGCTCCATATTGGCCAGATTTAGCCCCCTCGAATTATTTTCTGCTCCCAAACTTGAAAAAATGGCTCAGTGGTCAAAGATTTTCCAACGATGAAGAAGTGATGTCAGCAGTTAATGGCTATTTTGTGGAGCAAGACAGTTCTTATTATAAAAAGGGTATCGAACTTGAACATTGCTATGAAAAGTGTATAGAGCTGAAAGGTGATTATATTGAAAGATAAATATATTTCTTTTCAAAATTTTTGTATTTTCTTTGTTGGGTCGAGTACTTTTGGGACTACCCTCGTGTTTATATATATATACATATACATATATATATATATATACATATATATACATATATATATATACATATATATATATATATATATATATATATATATACTGGAAAGGGTTTCTTGCCCTCGTTCATATATAAGCGAATGTGGAAGTCCCTATCATGCTATACGAACTAAATGTACTTGTTTCGTCTAATCCATTGCAAAACAAATTTGTTTATCTCGCTCTGACATATTGCAAAAATTCAATACTCCCCAGACATTCACCAGTATTGTATACACGCCTGGTATAATTTTGTTTTCTTTTAATATAACGGACACGGCGAAAGTTTTGCAATGTGGTGCAACCGATTCTTACACAATGTGAAAATTTCAATGTAGATTGAAACCTATTCAAGTCTACATTATAGTCAGTGGCTCATTGCCTCTGTGTTAGTTACTCCCGAACTGTGGTAATATAAACAGCTCGCTATATCATCTTGACATCTGGAGTTCTGGGCAACTTAACACTACAACTCTGTCCTTGGACTGAATAATCATTACTGTTTAGAGTAAATTACTCCTGTACTAGAAGATTGTTGTTCACTTCATATGACAATATTTAGGTGGTTCAATAAAGATGTTCGAATCTTGATAGACATGTAAGTTATCGTGAATTATAAATATGTCTGGGTATCCAGACGCGGTAATTCGTAACATTGTAACGAACATTTTCGAGAAAGGAAGGTGTGCCGCATTGGATACCCAATGCCTTAACTGATGAGCAGATGAAACGACGCGTTTCACCCGCTAGATGGTCGAGAAATTGCAACGCACTTTTGTTACCTGGGTGCTGTCTAGCGGACTTTTAGACTCCTAACAGGTAAGCATACACAAAATGAGATGACAAACTAATCTAAGAAAAGGGTACGACTATGCCGCCCTCTTAATTGATGTCAGTAGTAGGAAAAGTACTCTAAAATCCATGTGAACTAAAATATCTGAATTTTATTATTGCTACCATAAAAAAAAATCGTTAAATAAATAACTTATTATGAAAAGGTAGATGCCTCACTTAGTTTTTGGTTAACTCGATGTCTTATGTTGGTACAAACACTACTGATTGACAATTTAAAGCAGGTGATAACAAAATGTACCTACGTTATAGTTTTAAATTTTACAAAAGCTACGACTTTTATGCCACTTTTGATAACGCAATCGTTGCAATCATTCTTTTATGAATAATAATTTCTATGCTTATGATGATCTTTCCAAAACCAAGTGAAATTAAATGTTCACCAAATTTTTCTCGCAATAAAGCCATGCTTTCACGGGCTGTGTAGCAAGTGGTGCCGTCTTGTTGGAACCAAATGTCGTCGAGATCACGAGCTTCAATTTCAAGCAGAAAATAATTCGTTATCATGGCACAATAACGGGCGCCATTCACAGTTACCTTGCGGCAGTCATCATTCTTCGCTGTGCCGGGCTGAGTCGTTCCAGAATAAAATGTAACAAAATACTTAACTAAAATGGCGTGAAAGTTTGACACGATTCACGCTTTATCTGTCAAAAATCACTATTGGAAAAAGTACATTATAATGAATCAGCCATTATACATCTAATTTATCTCATTAGATACGAATACACACATCTTTAATTAAATTTTCCACTTTGTTACAAGTATACTTGCGTGGTATTATTTAATGGCAAAACTAAGTAGTTGTTCAAAAACACAAATAAATAATTGAGGTCTAAATTACTATGATAATCGTGGAGAATTTTATACTGGGTTACAGAGGTGTATTATCCGCATGTCTCCTTGTTTTACAACTTATACCACGTGTACAATTCGTAAATAATATGAGAAAATTACCAATATGGTTTAAAGAAATACTTTAAACAAATCAACACAATCTTCCCAGATGCATTAGGTACATAAAATATATTATCAAATGAGTAGATTTTTCGCCGAATTTTTTCAAGTACATACTTACATTCCACAATAGCCTTAATAAACTAAATAAATAACGGAAAATAAAATCGTTTACGCTAGATTTAAATTGAGTACTTGCTTTAGAACTACGTGCAGTTCGGCTAAGATGCAATAATCGGTTTTAGTTTTACAATTTCAGTTTACAATTTAGTCTTTATGATTTAGTCAGTTCGTTTGTCGTCTTTTAGGTTAACGGTCAGGTATGGTTCCACTATTCAGTCAAACAAGAAATAGAGAAAAAATGTCGAGATAAGTTATTCCTACGAGGTGTACAGAAAGCGTGCTTCCCATGTGGGAGTTCGCTACATGTCGCAACTACAACTACATCTCAAAGCTGACGATCGGTCTTTTGCAATCCCGTAATTAAACGTCAAACGGGGAATTAATTGACACAAAATACGGATCAAACATTGATTCACAATACACGTGAAATACATAAAAATAAAAGAATATAGCAACAGATCATTTCAAAAAAAAAAACTTACTCTACTGAAATCGTCATACGGACATCGCCTCGGTCTGACTGAAAAGGCACTTTACTAGCACATTGCATGTCTGGCGGGGACAAGAAGAAACGAAATGCAAACTAAAGACGAGCATCAGTGGCTCAGGTACTTTGGACGCAGAGAATTGGCAGCAGAAGGCGAACGTCGGTGGCTATACTCAGGCCCTTCTGAGGCGGGACTCGGGAATGCGAAACAAAAACAAGCATCATCAGTGGGCTACACTCGTGATGCACGAGGAACTTCGGTACAGAGGCGAATATCAGTGACTACGTTCAGGCCTTCAACCACCATGAATAGATATGTCTCCGTCGGAGTCGAAAACCGGTCCTTTTATATTACTAGTGGAAAACTCATAATTTACAATGTAGTTACAAGCGCATACATAAAACAAAGCGTGGCATCATACATACGCTGCGTCAACTTCACGCAATTTCCAAGTGAAACTTTCAACACGTTTTCTTGTGAAAATATACCAAATCATTTAAGAGTTGATGCTTTAGTCATTTTTGACTTAAATGTCCTTAAATGAGGTAATTACATTACGACAACTCGCACATTTATTCGGGGCCATCCCTTCATTTGCAAGCCTGGCTCCTCGCGCACTGATACACACACACCTATGTCGATTCTTTATATTTTAGCAAGTATGTACGCTTGGCGTCTCGTGACGGTGAAAGCACCTGTCGTTGTTTGTAAGTTGCAAGGTTCATTTGGCTGTCGTTGTCATCCTTTCCTTCGCCGGCCTCGTCATCTTGGTCTTTGCCAGAGATTTGGTAGTATCTCTGGTATAAATACACGGACGGAAGGAACGTCTAACGATTGTATTAGAACAGGTTTGTATGCGACATTGATTTAAAACACCTCATTATGTTAACACTGTCTTGACAGATCATAAAAGCTGGCTTTATTACTATGACGAGCCCATTAAAGCATAGAACAAAATCTAACACATGGAAAATGAAACGATGTCTGTGTCTGTACAGAAATCTTGATCCATGAAGAAGAAAATGCTGGTCATCTTTTTAATGTCAGAGGAGTTATGAAGCGAGTGGTGTTGGATGCGCAAAAGATAATCATCGCAAAGTCAACAAGAGCCTATCGAGAATTGTTGAAACACTCAAAAATATTCGTTTTCGTTCGTGATTGGTCTTCTACCATGACAAAGCAATAGCTCATCGCTCCCACATCTGTCCCAAGTATTTATCAAGATTCGAGCTGAAGTGGCTGGAACATTAACCTTACAGCCCAGATGATCTCGCTCCATGCGACTTTCCGCATAAGAAAACGGACTGAAAGGGAATAAGTTTTCCAACAATGAACATCTTCTTAGCGCATGGGATGGTGTCTGTTCCCAGCTTTCAGAAAAAAAGTGGAAGATTTGATTCGATGACTGGTTTCAAAGAGTAGACAAGCGCATAAACTGTGGATAAATCATGATGAAAGATTGTAAAAACTAAAGCTCTATTGCAAAGTTGTTGTAGTTATCTTTGTACAGATATAAAGCGAATACATAGTTATCAAAGGTCGTTTGGCCAAAACTCTTAATTTCCTTTTATATTCACTGAAAAGATGCTAAGATTGATTAAATGGTAACTAAAAATATGAACATCTACCTAAAAGATAAACTAAATAAAAGGCAAAGTCTAATGCACAGAACGTATTTTTCTTAATAATATTCACGGTTTAAACGATGGTGGATGGAATTTTAAAAAAACATTAATAAACGATATTAGGTGAATGATAAAAGAATCATTCAAATGTAAATAATACCCTGTTTACTACGCGTTTCAAGGAATTCACATCTCATTAGGCAACCTTGTGTTATTAACGAACGATTCTTTGAAAATTAAAAATGATGGAAAAACAATACCTCCCTCTTTCGTTCAAACATACGAATTTACGAACGAAAGGGCGTGTCATCGCGCTAAAATCGGTAACAGAGTTACCATTGCTTAAATAGACTAACACTGAAATCTTGACGAATTGCCATTAGATGAACGTTAAAAAATCATTCAAATGTTAATATCACCCTGTTTACTAAAAAAATTTTAAAAAAATATTAAAAAAGAATACCCCTCTTCAAAGAATCGTTCGTTAATAGCACAAGTTTGACACACCCTTGTTCTTTAGTTCGTTAATTCATATGTTTAAACGAAAGAGGGAGATACTATTTTCATTAAACAATATTAGGTGTACATAATAAAAAGTATAGAATCTTTACCTTTACTTGCCGCTGGTAAATGAATTACTGGACCTTGCTGCAAAGATTATAAAATAATTAGAATACGAATCTAGATTAATTAATATGTTAATTCAGAAAATTACACTGTGTTTAATAAACAGATAATTTTGTAATACGTTAATTATTAAAAATTGAATTATTTCATATTTCTTTGAATTTAATTACGAGTCCATTCAGATTAAAACCTTTTTTATTGTCCAAAGCATAGAAAATTTTATGTGCATTGCAACAAATTTTCATAATTACAGAAAAACCCACGAAGCAATTACTTGTAGTAGTAACAAAGGTTGGGTATGATTTTAATTAATTGAAGAAATTAGAATATCATTTTCGATGTAGCTATTTTCTTCCTTGGACAACTTACAATACCCGCGAAATTCAAAAATTGCTCAGTGGGAAGTATGTATATTGGCCTACTATGTTGGCTAGTAGACATACTGGCCAGCTAGCAGTTTCAGTTATTTTCACACTATCCAACGTTCAGATTTCCACCGTTTCTTGAGATTATTTTAAAACTTGTTAGTATATGGGCTTAACCTATAAAAAATTGTCAAATAGAACATCTACATTTATTACGGACTTTGATCGATACATCCCTATTTCTCCAATATCTTGCGTCGATTGATTGTATAGAAGAGCCGACTAAATGAGAATATACTTTGATCTAAACATTGTTATTTCTTAAGTGAGTTTGTGTCGATTGAATCATCTAATGGAACTGATGACTAAGTAATTTAAACTTAGACGATACTAGAATTTAACACTTGACATTTCGCAAGCACGATAGCGGCTAAATTTGATTATCAGCCTAATATTCTTAATATTTTTTCCTAGAAATTTATTTTACTGACAAAACCTGTTTATTATAATAGAAAAATTATTTTAATAATATATACACATGTAGTTTAATAAGCAGTACATTCATACTACAAAGGGTACTAGGAAAGTTTTGCAATATGACGCGCCAAAGCCTGCACCGAATATTTGACCATGACAGGATTGAAACTTCTCGATCACCCTCTCTACAGTCCAGATCTTGCTCCCTGCGACTTTGTACTGTTCCCGCATGTGAAAATGAAGCTAAAAGGGAGGCGGTTTTCCAGTAATGAGGACTTTCTGCGGGCTTTTTTTTCGGAGGATAGAGAGGTGTATTAAGTGTAGAGGAAATTACTTTGAAAAAATAAAATAAACAAAGCTGTATTGCAAAACTTTCCTAGTACCCTTTGTACATTATTTGAAATAAAAACAAGTTTCCATAAAAAAATGTTCATTGCATATATAGTATTTTTATATAATTTTTGTATAAATGTTCATACGTATATGACTTTCCAAAAAAGAGTCGTAATAATTATGCCATATTATAATCATTGTATTATTTATTATACCGAAATATTTTCAAGTGCAAAAAATTCGAAAATGAAATAATATTTATTGGGTCTGGGAAAAAGTTCGTGGCGTTTTTTCAGTAAAATTCAACTGGTCCCCGCATGGCGCGTGGACGAATTCATTTAAACCGAATATGCTCCATTATTATCGACAATGTTTCGCCATTTTTTTGGTAGATCCATGATCCCATCGGTGAAAAACTTCTGTGGTTTCTGGTCGAAAAACTGAATCAAGTAGTTTTCACAGGCTTCTTTTGAAACCAACTTAATTCCATTGAGAGAGTTCTGCAGAGATCGAAACAGATGATAGTCAGAGGGTGCTATATCCGGACTGTAAGGTGGGTGCATCAAAACTTCCCAACCAAACTCTCTCAATTTTTGACGGGTCATCAAAGAAGTGTGTGGTCGGGCGTTGTCATGATGGAAGACAACACCTTTCCTATTAATCAATTCGGGCCGTTTTCTTTCAATCGCCTGGCGTAATCTCTCTAGTTGTGCACAGTAGAGTTGAGAATCAATCGTCTGACCAGTTGGAAGTAGCTCGTAGTGGACGATTCCCCTCCAGTCCCACCATACACACAGCATCACTTTTTTTGGCGTCAATGTTGGCTTAGCGAACGCTTGTGACGGCTCACCATCCTTTATCCACGATCTTTTACGCTTCCGATTATCGTACGTAATCCATTTTTCATCTCCGGTTATTAAACGTTTCAGAAACGGCTCGATTTCATTCCGTTTTAGCAGCGCATCGCAGATGTTAATTCGGTCCATCATGTTTTTCACGCTCAACTCATGAGGAACCCATACGTCAAGCTTTTTTTTGTAACCAGCTTTGTGTAAATGGTTCAAAACAGTTTTGTGGTCAATGCCTAGCTCCATGCCAATATCGACACTGCTGATATGCTTATCTTGTTGGACTTTTTCAAGAATTTCATCAGATTTTTCAGTGATTGGACGACCGGAGCGTGACTCATCTTTCACATTGAAATTTCCAGAACGAAAGCGAGCGAACCATTTCCGCGCAACAGATTTCGATAAAGTACCTTCACCGTACACAGCACAAATTTTATCACAAGCCTGCGCAGCGTTCTTCCCCTTATCATAATAATATTGCAGAATATAGCGAAATTTCTCATTATTCTTCTCCATTTTCAAGTGCGAATAACTTTCCAACCACTGCACCGATTACAATGTTTCTACGCTCAAACTAACGTTCGGAAGGTCATCTAAAAAACGAGCCCTCGGTGGTGTCGCTGTGACTTGTTGTTCTTTAGTTATCGGCAACCAATGCCATCTATCGGGAAAAACGCCACGAACTTTTTCCCAGACCCAATATTATTCATATATACACAAATATTTATTTATCTAATTAGAGACGTATTAAGCAGTATTAGAGAGCAGAAATAAAAACTAAATTATAATTGAGTTACATATGTATGAAGTGGATGTATAAGTTCGTAGGGTTTTTAGTTTTTAGGATGGAATACCTTGGCAAAAAAATTGTTAGACATATATCAAACATATTTTAATATTGTATTATTCTTTAATTGAATAGTTTTTGAATTTGCGCAAAAATTGTTTTATTTATTGACAAAGGAAAGTGGAATCTCACGTAGGGAAATAAACGAGCATTTTCAGCATATCCTTTGTTCGAATTCAACAGGGAAGTTAATGCATCGAAAGTCGTTAGAACAATTTGTGCAATTTACAGAGAAAACGTAATTGAGGAAAGTAAAGCACAAAAATGGTGCTCTGGATTGGCGATGTCGTGCTTTAAAACTGGTTTGACACCTTCTTCACCCTCAAATCACCGGATTTCTTCAAGCACCGATTGCCAGACCAATAATGAAGGGTGAGTTCGTGTATTTTGTTTGTTAAAAAATTAATAAATTTTAAGTTCAATAAAAACCTTACGAACATACACATCAACTTGATATATACCGCGAGTTTCAAAATGATTTTATAAAATATTGTTTTCCGTAAGCTTCATATCAAAGCTGTATTTTAATTTTACGACATGAATAGAGTTACAATAATAATTTTGATTTTAATTGCTTTCCGGACATTGACGTTCGTCAGTTTGTTTTGTATTTAATAAAACTGCGTCTAATCTCTCCAAAATAGTTTTTCATTTTCGTTGTATATAATAAAAGTAGTTTTAAAGACTATAAGAAAATCTATTTGCATTACAGAATGTTAGTAACTATGAACTATTTATAGTAATTTATAAATATTACCACGACTGAATAATTTTGTTATTTTTCGTAGAAGCGGCAATGACAATTTTTGCAACCTATCTATATATTTAATTATTAATATTATAATATTATTTGTACACAGGTTACGATTAAAGAAACAATTAAATTAGTTTTAAAAAGTGGCCACATTTGTTACTGAAATGCTTTCATATTAAAGATGAGTTTTATTCTATGTATATGTAACACATAGTCTTTACGTCTCAATCGGCCAAGACCTGGGGAATGTATGTCTGTAATAGATGCATACTATATTTTTTTTAAATTACATTGTTGGCCATAATTAAGAAGTACAGCCTGTATATTCAGAAAGCGTGAATAGAGAGCAGTGAAATTTGTTATCCAAATAATAGTGAAGTAATATTGCTTTCATGCATCAGAAGAGCGACGCAGCACTGCTAATCGGAAATGCACTAACAAAGGGAGCATCCCTTCGAGCCGCTAGTATCGCAGCAACATGATATGGCATAGACTAAATCAGTCGCTGTACGGAGCGTCGAGAAGCCAACCACGCCGTTTATACTCGTTCTTATAGCTTGTCAATATATATGTTCCATCGGATTGAAATCTGGGAAAAGAGCTGGCCAGGGAAGACCACGTATTTGGTGGCGTTCCACAAAAATCCGTACTAGACGTGCCACATATGGTCGAGCATTGTCTTACTGGTATGCCAGACGTACGCGTTGCCAAACATAGGGTAGTGTCCTGGACGTAGCACTCCGTCTAGATAAGGCGACCAGTCATTGTTTGCTCCACAAGCACTAGATATATACGGCCTCCGTATACTATACCACCTCATACCATGATTACCTGCTGCTGGTTGTAATGACTTGGTTGTATGCACACTTTGATGAGATGCCCACGTCTCCGACGGACCAAGATTTACGCAACTCCTACACCTACAGTGAATCCGAATGTAACAAAAGGCGCGCACATTTGACACGCCACCGTTTGTTACATAGGAATTACTATGTAGGTTCTTAATTAATTGAATAAAAAAACACAATAACGTATAAGAATATAACATATATTGAGCGATAGAATCAAATACAAAACATTAGTTTGAATAAGTAGCACTACAATAAAATCCGAACATACATGTAAATAAAAAGAATAAACTATTTAAAGATTTCAAATAAATGTTTAAACATACTGTACATTATTCTTAACCTATTCTTACAATTTTTGGTGCAAATTTACGAAACATTAAATTAAGATTTAATGTGAGCAAATACATAAAAAAAGGCGGCTAATAAAAGGTCCATACAATATAATAAGTTATGAAATTAAACTTATACTTCTGACCTTAACTATCTAAATGTTGACTTAGGTCGGCCAAAGTTCGAATGCACCCGAGGTTGTTCCCGTTGCGATAAATCATAAGAATACCAAGGGGACGCTGCAGGTACAGAAAAATGACAAAAAGAAAACTCTAGAAGAGAAAGTAACAATAAAACAATGAGTGTATAAGGCGTTGTATTACAAAAGGAACCTCAGATCTTGGGCGCGTTTGTAATTTCAAGCACGATTGATTGCGATAAATTGTCTAAATGACAAACGAATAGTTTAAATAATATTCGCAAGAGTATGTAGCTTTCACACTTAAAATCCTCCGCTGAGATGTTCGAATATTTTATAGAACCACACCATTCACTTGTTACTGAAGGAATCATGAGTGACGTTAAACTTTTTCAGAACAGGGGGACGAAGAATGGAAAAAAGAAAGACGGAAAGTTCTATAACGATTTCTGAGTCCTTTCGACGCACAAACAAGACAAGGACTCTCAAATGAACACATGTACTCACCATCCGCAAAACTGATAAGTGTTACATTCCCATGCTTTTCGAAATGCATAAATAACTATAAAATTTGAAGACTAAATATTAACTAAAAGAAATGACCAAGAAGTATGCAAATGTGTATGAAAATAAACCAATGCAATAATATGATATGGATCGATAATCGGAATGACGTTGCAATAAAGGTAAGCAAATATATATGAACAGAACGCGCTTATGCTATTCAGGTTTCCAAAATTAAAAGCAACGATAAAATAAAATATATGCAAGATGAAAATTGAACTGTAACACGTTTCTTTGAATAGTATCATTCGTTACGTGCACGTCAGTGTTCCAGTGTTGATGAAAGTCGTTGCAACGCATAGCTCGCTCGAAGTCCAGCATACATCAAAAATCGAGGTACGCTTCGAGCAATAAGTGTTCCTTTCCTTACCGTCGACTAAACTTGCACTAATTGCCAAGAAGAAGATGTACTCACTAGTAACACCGCATGAACAGCACTCCTATCTACTCGATCTGTAATTATGCGAGGGCACATACTACTGATGCTGATCTCTCAAATTCGCTGAGGAACCGTTGGCCATGCACGATACATCAACGAGTTAGTTTCTATTAGTGTGTACAGTGTTCAGTTCGTAATTATTAACGCCACTCCTCTTCCACAACGATACTGGCGCGCACCATATTGTACCACTCTCTCCTCTCCACTGCGAGATACATGCAACTCGAGATATTTGGTCGTCAACTTGTTTTACACTAAATATAACGCTTCTATTCATGCGTACCGAATATACAAGATATACCTCTTAACTAAGGTCAAAAATGTGTTTTTCAATAAAATGTTTACTCACAAACAATAAAAACACATATTGATTTTATTTTCGCAATAGCCAACGCAATGAAAATAAAAGTTGGTACTGTCTTGTGAATGATTGGAAAAAAGCATTTCGACAAAGATTTCCAAATTTTGTCGAAGTTTAAAAAATAGTAGTGTGTTTTAATTGAACAGCTCCTAGAAATGACGTACCAAGAACGGAAAAACCTATTGTCGAGCTAGCAAGAAATATAATCCACGAAAGTCCGACTATTTCTGTACGACAGCTATTTCAACAATTCAATTTAAACATAGGATCGACGCATTGCTCTTAAAAATAACTTTTAAATGCTTGCTTGAAGCGCGCGATTTTGGGTTATTTGATGCCTCCTTATTTAAAAAATCAAACTTGACCATTTCATTGAATTTTTACAGTTACATTGAATAGATTTAAGTACAGGCGTGCGCTTTACAGACCATAGCTGCCCGGGACATGAGGATTTTTTAAACACGCATTTTATTCACAAGCAAAATAATTAATGCTTTACATCCCTAATGAAGTTAAACTTAAAATTATACATAGTCTAATTGGTGCTGAATTATTTGCATAACAAGCAATTATGAAGCCCAACTTGAAATTTGCTGTTTCACGTAATAATATTTTATATTTAGTTATAAACAGAAAAATATTGTTTAATATTTAATCTAAAAAAATAAATCGCATTCCATTAAAAATACATATAAATACGTTCTGTGTGATGGACGCAATGTACAGTCGTGGTTAAGTGATCAAATTGAAGAAATACGAATATTACAGAATGATTTGGAAAATTAAAAACGAAGAGTACAAGTCTACTTAGATAACAATTTTTTGTAAATAAATAGTGTAACTTAATTTTATACGCACGATCGCCTAATTTATTTGTAATGTAAATAAAAGCAAATATATATTAAATGTATATTACACTATGATTGTTATATAAAGCACTGGAATATCTTCAGATGTTTAACTGTTCAAGTAATCAAAAATGCTTTTAATTTACTTTTACTGTTAAAGTCAAAAAAAGTTACCGTATCAGTAAATGATCTACAAATAATACACTCATATACGACGCCTCTGGAAGAAGAGAAACAGAAGTAGTTATAGTATTTTACTATACGTTTTTAGGCATGCAGTCATTTTTGAAATTTGAATAATGCTTACTTTTTTTTTTCTAGTTATGTACTAATTTTTAGTATGTTCTCGTGTTTAATAGACAACTACTCTGACAAAGTTCTCTTGGAGAGTTTCCTAATAAACCATTCTTATTTATTAGAAATGTTATAACAAAAACTTTGTTCTATAAAAATGTATATTGTAACCTTCTCTTCGATGTATAACGTGTATAAAACCGCAATGAAAAAAATGTCGAATACATCTATGAGCCTTTTTTTTTCTTACCTTCATTATCAATAATATTTATAGACTACACCTTACTTACTGATGAACACTATACATGATTGCTTACACTTTATTGGTTGAGATTTGTAAAATGATCGATAAAAGTTTTCAAATTCTTTAGGTGTAAGACCAATCATCACATTAAATATCTTAAAAATTTGTTAGAATTCTAATACATTTTTTTTTGAAAAGGAAATTATTTCATATGTTTCGTTTGAATTACACGTGTTATTAAAGCTGGCTGGTAATACATTGGAAAATTTTATTGTAGTTTGCCTTTCTGTTTAAATGAATGCTGATAGCCAAAGATTTTAAGAAACACCACGAGTGGGCTAATAACTCATAGCTGACCAGTGCCCCCTGTAATTGGCGTTAGGGGTGTGAAGGATATGTTTATTTTTGATAATATTAATAATAATTATAAATGAAAGCAAAAGTTATCTGCATGTCAAACCACAGTGTTCGATGATTATAAACTTAAAATTTTGCATTTAGATAGACATTTTTATTTACCGTTAAAATCGGAACCATAGGTAATGTTTCTGCTTGCTCAGTAAATGATGACAAAGCCATAAATGACGGCAATTGTGTATTAACCGATTGTGACATCTCTACATTGGGCGCCATTTGCAGAGACGTAAATACTGTATTTATATTTGATGGTGATTGTTTTATCATTTTTGTACTTCCAATGAGTGATGCAATAGGCATAGGCTCTCTTAAAGGCGTTTTGGATTGATTTGTTAACGTTTCTTTTTTCCTTAGCTCACTAAAAATTGGGCCAAATTAATTCATTTTAATACAAATTATTTATGTGGGGGGCGTTATTAAATAAGGTCGGTTTTGAAAGAAGAAAAATACGGAATATTAAAATGATTTATTACATAACTAAAAGAAATTTACAAATGTGTTTTATTTTTCAAAGCACATATTTTTAAATCATATCACTAATTTCCTTATTGTATTATCCACGGCCAAGTCTTTAAACCGTTTCATGTATAAGACATTTTATTGGATACAAAAATAGATAGTAGTCACTTGTTGCGAGGTAACACTAAAGGACAATTATTTAAAGTTTCCACCACTTAAAATATTTGTGAAAGTGTGAAGTTGAACTTTTTTATTCACAAAAACTAATTAATAAGACACATATTCTGTTCCAAAAAAACAGTAACGCGACATTTAGAAGGTGTTTGCTTAAACCAGTATTGGAGATTATAAATACTGTAATCATATTAATTGTTGCTTTGCAACGTCATTTATTTAGAAAAGTCAAATCAAATCGTCAATACCAATATGGTCAAAAATTGCTTAAAATCATATTCAATCTTTACGGAACACATTTTGTTTGCTATTCAATTTAACAAAGTTTCTTTATAATGATAGAATAAAGTACGGAACATAAAACATAAAATTTAAGAGATAATCCTGACACTATAAATTGGTAATGCCCACCTCTACAAACTGTCATTCCATTACATATACTTACTGTCTGACAATATTAAGCATGTAACTTTTACCAATCTGTCTCTGAATTAGTTTTTTACAAACAACAATCTTATTAAATCCTGGTGAGATTATTTAATTACAGTGCTTATTACAAATTGACTAAACAAGATAGTAAACACGAATGATGTAAAAATTTGGAAAATAACTAGTTCAATAGACGACCATTTCAAAACCCACCTTACATAAAAGCACACCTCATAATAACAAAGCTACAAAAAATGCAGTTCAATACAAATATCAAAAGTTCTATATAAAAGTTGTATAAAAAAAAGAACTTTGGACATTTTTGAAATTATTTTTTCTCAGTAACATGAAAAATAGTTACCTATTAAAAGCTGATTTTGGTACTTTGTCCTTTTTGAATAGTTCTATAAATAACTTTAATGCTTCTTTTAAGTCACACTGACATTCTTCTAAACATCTGAAAAGAAACAAAGCTAAGTACAGATATTGTTTAAAAGTATTAGGTGGGCAACTAAGTTCTCGCTGCTTTTTAAGAGATGGCTCCAGTAATAAGTGCTGGTCGATTGTGACATAACCAAAACGTCATGAACCAAGCTTAGACATATGGTAAACAAACCGCTTTGACACATTAGTGATTTTGTTTTCGCGTCATATACTTTTGGTTGTATGAAAATGTCTGATTTTGTGCCAAATAATCGTCATTTGGGGGAAGTGTTGCTTTTCTTCTTTCAAAGTTTACGGAGATGCTACTCTAATTGAAACAACGTGCCGTGATTGGTTCTGTCGCTTCAAAGACGGTGATTTCGATGTTGACGACCGTTCGCGTGAAGGAAGACCAAAAACCTTCGAAGACGCTGAATTGGAGGCATTGCTCGATGAGGATCCGTGCCAAACGCAAAAAGAGCTTGCTTCAGCATTAGGAGTTACCCGTCAAACCATTTCCCAGCGATTGCATGCGTTAGGAATGATTCAAAAACAAGGAACTTGGATTCCTTATGATTTGAAGCCAAGAGAAGTTGATCGTCGTTTTTTCGCCTGGTAACAACTGCTCCAGCGGCAAAAAAGGAAGGGTTTTCTTCATCTCATCGTTACGGGTGATGAAAAATAGATTCATTACAGCAACCCAAAGAGAACAAAATCATGAAGAATGCCCGGTCATGCTTCTGCGTCATCGGTTCGGCCGAATATTCACGCTGCGAAGGTTTTGCTGTGTATTTGGTGGGACCAGAGCGATGTTATTTATTATGAGCTGTTGAAACCGAACGAAACCATCACTGGGGAACAGTATTGAACTCAATTGATGCGATTGAGCCGAGCACTGCGCGAAAAGCGGCCACAATACGAGCAGAGGCACGAAAAAGTGATTCTACAGCATGACAACGCTCGGGCTCACCTTGCCAAACCCGTTAAAACCTACTTAGAAACGCTCAAATGGGAGGTCTTACCCCACCCGCCATATTCCCTAGATATTGCGCCGTCCGATTATTACTTGTTCCGTTCGATGGCACATGGTCTGGCTAATCAGCAGTTCCGCTCATATGAAGACATCTTAAAACAGCTTGATTCGTGGATAGCCTCAAAAGACGAACACTTCTACCATGACGGTATTCGAGCTCTGCCAGAAAGATGGGAAAAAGTTGTCGCTAGCAATGGGCAATATTTTGAATGATTCATTTGTCAACATTTTTTCACAATAAAGTTGCATTTTCATCAAAAAAAACAGCGAGAACTTAGTTACGCACCTAATAGTAAATCAAAACAACATAAAATACTATAATCAATAATACTGTGAAACCAATAACATTTTTAATTGAAGTAGGCTTTATATTTTAACGCAAAATGTATTGCACTAAATTGACGGTTATAAAAAAATATGTAATTTAAAACAATATTCTCAACTAAGTTGTGATATAACTTACTCTAATTTATTACGTGCCCGTACTACATTAATTAAATTTAGTTTTATATTGCCACATTTTCTTTATAGAGTCATTAATTTTGATCACTTGAATCTGGATTTTAACTTTTCTTTTGTTGTTACTAATTTTTTAAATTGTCTTCTTGATTTTCCGTGTATATTGATTATTTCTAAGTCTATAAAAGCTGTATTTGGTCAGACGCATTTTTGATCGCACCGCGAGAGCAATCTCATCTTCGCATTTCTTTTTCATAAGGTTGTCCGTATACCTGAGAACGTTGGGAAAATACTTCGATTTATAGGACATTCATCTTTTGACTCACATCATGAAGGAATCTCAGTTCTAGAGACGTTTCTTCTTTTGTGATAGTAGTAATAAGGTCAAGGAGCAAATTGTAATACTTCAATAAGGGATTTAATTTCTTAACTCATTCATGAAGATCTAAATAATTGCATTCTTGCTTTCACGAGCACATGTCATCTTACATTTAAAAAACCATCGTCCACTAGGTAAGAAGTTTTCTCGCGTACTTTCATCGACGAGTATTAATTTCTGTTGTGTTTTTCCCAATTATTTAGGTGGTTTACAAAACCATTAATTCAATTATATACTGTCAACAATGGAACGAACGAATCCATAATTAAGAAACGTCCACAACTCGTTAATCGTAGAGTAGTATTTCATCACTATAACGCAAGATTACGCACAAGTATAATCACCTGTCAAAAATTATTGAATCTTGTATGGGATGTACTGTTACACCCAACGCATCTACCAGACTTTGCGTTTAAACGTCCACTTGCTGCGTTCTTTTCAAAACTCTTTACATGGTGTAAGTTTTGTCTCAGATAAGACTATGAATCAGCACAAAATTTTTCGCCGTTAAAGACATGTTCTTCTATGAATGAGGAATTACGAAGTTCACCTAAAGATGGCGAAAAAATCACGAACAAAGCAGGCAATATATAATTCGTTAATCTTTTTTATATTAATAAAAGCCTAAAAAAATACATATAAAAAGCAGATCATGACTTATCCGACAACCCAATAAAACTATTAATTAATAATTGATGTTATAAATCATAAATTAATAGAAAACAAAGGTAATCACAGTAAAAAATAAAATATAGCTCAAGATACAGTGTACAACATATATTTAATGCAAAATTTATAAATATATAGATTTTCTAATTTTATGCTTACTTTCGAGCCCAATCCGTTTTCAGTCCTGTTATAGCTTTTATCGCCTCTATCATGTCCTTTATCTCTTTATCATTTTGAGCTCGAGGTAGATCTGTGTACTGTAGTCTAGGTGCCTTTGTTTGCTTAAAGGCTCTTGATGCTTGCGTAGTTGTTGCGTTGGTCACATTCAACATTTCATTAACTATTAAATATTCAGCATTTTCTCCAGCCAGCAATACGAAATTTCTTGTAAATCCTAATAAACGATCAGCTTCAAATAATGATGAACATTCTCGAAAAACTCCACCAACAACTATAACTGCAACTTTTTCCTGCGGATTACAATAAAAGCAAGCTAGTAGTAGTAAACAAAATATAAATATATACATAATGTAGGCTAGTTAAAAACATTTTATTGCACTAAAATGCAAATATATTTAATATATTGTTCTAGCAGCCTACTCTTTTTGGTTTCAAATACAATTAGTTGAAAAACACACAGAGATTGTGAATTATTATATCAATCAGGGAAATAAAACATATAAAAACAAATTAATCGTAAATATACATGCAACTTGTCTATTTAATTGCATTCTTTCTCTTCGATCCTCTTACATACAGAGCTCAAGCTTTCTAATTCCTATTTCAGCGATGGTACAAAATCATGTATATTACGAATTGTTCAAGAATGTTGGGTCATTTCACTTTCAAAGGCAACAATAAACAAATTCATTCTTACCTCTAAAGATAATTTATTTCTGCTAAGAATCAAACAATACATTCTTCTTTGTTGTTCAGATAGGAACAAAATGATTTATAAATACACTATTAAACAAAGTCCCACTCACACCGCACCAACATAAGAAGAGTCTGCATGTTTATTAAACACATCAAATAATTCGTAGAAATATTTTGCTATATATACTATATTGCATAAGGTAAAGCAATACCATCAACATACAATAAGCGAACGTGAACTATGGTCATATCTATCGTTCAGATATATTTGTGAGCAAGCAAGGAAGGATTTATTCGCTACTATATGCTATAAACAAAGTTCTTAACAAAAAAACGTTACTATGATGTTTTGAATTTAATAGTTTGTTTCTTACAAAATTTATAATATATCGATAAATTGCTTTTTTGCTTCGTTTTTCCTTTTGTTTTAATGTGACATATAAATGGACAATTAAACGTTAATTTTACATCAAACCAGTAATTCTCTAGTAAGTGTAGTTTCACGTTCTATAGAAAAATTTAAAAACTGCCTTCCTCCATTTCGACGTCGTCTACGATCTTCATGAGCTCACAAATAAAAACTAAATTCAAAAAGAAAACGATATTGTTCCACTCTTTATCTCAATGCAGATTAATGAGAGGCAGGTTTAGTCACGGACCATAGGAAATCAGTCCAAACGAATGAAATAATACAAAACTAGCATAAAAAGTAAGATTCCTTTAGCGGACATTTAAATGCTCAAAGGTACATTTACGAAGTTCTGAAACTATTCACCATATATCCAAGAGCTATATAATGCCACACGTTCCACATCAAAGCGATAGCCGTCGTCATATTGCTGAGGTTACATTACGATTCCAACAAGAGACCAATATAAATATTGTCAATTTGTCTGTGGGGTTGCCAGACCTATTGATCACAGAACATGTCTGGGGTATGATAGGTGAAAGGTTTAGTCTCCTTCCTAAGTCTCCAATTAATTATTATTAATTAATTAAAATAGCAGCATACTAACCAGATGTCATTTTTAGTTAGTTAATTAGATTGAAACACTTAATATTTTGTTACATGACCCTTATTGTTTATCACCTCTTGACACATGTAGAGCAAAGAGTTCGCCAGTTACCTACATGTCCCTGCTGAAATTGACTGCCTTTCGACTTAACATATTCTCCACAGATCGTCAATATTTAGCAGCTCAGCAGCAGATACAGTCTTTTTCAACTTCACTCATAAATTTTCAATGGGGTTTAGGTGTGTCGATTGTGCCGTCCAACCCAAAACGCGAACGTTATTATCTCGAAACCATGTTTTCGCTTTACGAGAAACATGCTTCGGATCGTTATCCTGCATAAACAATCATCTCAGGCATTTCGTCCTCTGCATATGGTAGAAGCAGTCTGTAATATATTCACGTAGACACCAGCATTCAATGTTTTCTATCTTGTGTAAGGGGCCTACGCCATACCACGAAAAACACCCCCACAGCGTCTTTTTGGTGTACTGAGGTTGAAATGCTGTCAATGGTGCTCTTCGTACGTGTTGTGGTATGCACCGGAATTAAATAAAACTATTTTCAATTCATCGGATGACAGCACATTACGCCATTTCTTTTCGTCCCATTGTACGTGTTCATGAGCGAAGGACAAGCTACTGTGTATTTACTTTTTATTTAAAAATAGTAACTTCCTAGGCCTTCTTGCACGCAACATTCCTTGAATCAATCTTCGTCTAATAGTAGAGATGCTTATGCGTGAACGGTGTCTTCTTTGCACGACTTTTAATGCTCCTGTCTTCTCTAGGCCTAATTTTCCTTTTTCCACCGTGATTTTCTTTCACTTTTCTCCAGTTCTTAGTGTTTGCAATCATTTTCGCAAAACATGAGAGCGTATTTAGTAGCTCGAGTAGTAGTATTTAGTGGATCGAGTATAATTGCTCTTTTCCAACAAACAATGTTTTACTCGGCCCATATTACCAGAAATGGACGATTAAAAAATTGTTGATTTATTCTGCAACAGACTGAACTTTATGCGTCTGCGTTTAGTGCCGCCAGCTGCTATTTTAATGACTCAGTAATTCCTCCCTTTTGAATAATTTCAATGTAGCAAAAACAATATCCAAATCTTGAAAAGCCAGAGGTTTACAATAAATTATATGATGAACTCAAATCGGAAAAGTTATTAAGAAATGTAGAAAGAATTTAAGGATAACTTTTACAAGTATATTTATATTATTTTTATTGTTTTTCCACTTTACTTACTAAAGTCAGATTATTTACTACGGTACAAGCGATGTTGTTGTTTCAGGCTCGTGTGCGGGTGCGGTGGGCTGTGGATGAGTGCGTGGGAACGTATATACTGTGCATTCATTTTACCTCGCTACGAAAACTGTACCACATTATATTCGGGTCCAGCTGCCGAATACCGATCAGAATATAAAGTGGTAGGGCGCGAGTCATTTGAATCACGACTATAACTGACTACTGATCGTACTAGCTGCAGCACCACCACTAATTTGGCTGTAGGCGACACGAACAACTACTTAATCTGTAATCTGTAGTCAGTCGTTGTTGTGATTCGACTGACTCGCGCCCCACCACTTTACATTCTGATCGGCATTCGGTATCTAGACCCGAATATAATATGGTACGGTGTTTGTAGCATTTTAATATGAAAGCACGGTGTATAAGAAAAATGTAAGTCTTACATTTAAGTTTTTTAAAAGCACATATTGAAAGAACTTACTGTATACATTATTAGATCTGCTGTAAAGCTGTATGGATCGTGTTCAGTGAGAGGTAATGAAGTCAAGACTTTTATTATAGGGTAAGGACCTACACATAAGCCCTGAACGTTTTTTGAAAAATCTGACATTTGCTTTAAATTCCTTGAAACTTTCTTGTATGGGTACAATCTGAAAAATATAAAATATATGCATACAAAAAATTTACTTCATATAAAAGACATTGAGAAACATTAAAACATGACAATCAAATAAATTAAAGATTTTGATTTTTCAATCTCTTTCGTATTATATCGTACTACTATTGCTAATATTTTCTTCCTCCCCAATTCATTACTATTTTTAGAATTATATTAAACGGGTGAAATAATTAAATGAAATGATTCATCATATAATACCTGAACAGAAAATTTAATTTAATTAGTTATACTAATTAACTAAAAATTATCCAAGGAATTATGAACTACTTATCGTATAAAAATTTAGGATAACAAAACAACAGCTAAATACAATAGTAAAATTACCAGTCCAGTCGTGGTTCTAATTATTATCTTTGGAAAGCTCTTAATGGTTAACAAAAAATAAACAATGGAAAAAAAATCAAACAAACTTCCCTATATTCTAATGAAAATGCTATAGACAGAACGAAATTTCAATAATAAAATAAAAATTACTGTTTGTTCACAAAGTTCTCTGTACTTTTGAAAAATAAAATTTTTCATCGAAGTAACCGATACTGTGGATTTAGTTTTGTTTGGGGTGGAAAACATCGTTTTGAATCAATGGTGTAGTCATTAGAATGGTTAAAATGTCATAATTCTGAGAATTCGCTGAATGTATCATATAAACCGCTTCTAAACATATTTATGACACTAATTTTCGTATTATAACTTCTATGAGTAGAATTTGCAAAATCCCAGGAACAACAGATAAATTTGAAAAGTCATTTTTATTTTTAAATCGTTACTCGTTTCTTTTGGATAATTAAACTAAATTGTTGGGCCTAACAATTGACGTCACATGCATGAAGTGAGCATTTTTGTATTTATTCTTAATTTTCGTTTAAACTCCACTCGTGGAGCCACTCACAACATTCGTACCATCATTACGTGTAAGTAATTACTTTATACAGAGAATTTGCAATCAATGTTATTATTTTCTTATCAATGCGTTAAACCAATTTATTTTTAGATTTTGTCAATAAGTGAATTTTAAAAGATGTTGATGTTAAATAATGTCATATAAAACACCTAAATATTTTTGAGAATATCGACAGAGCTCTACTTTGGGAGTTCAGTGATAACAAGGTTCAGCATACTTTTGTTCAACAATGACAGAAATATTTTATTAAATATACGACGGTAGCCGTTTACATTTCGGGAACCGGCAATACTGTTAGTGTTGCCTCCGATCTGATGATTGCATCGTGAACTTTGTCATTTTTGACAATATATTTACCTTGACAGTTTTATTATCCGGTCGCTACTTCTATTGTTGACAGTAACTTGAAAATTTTATATCACCGAAAAAATGCAATTAACTCGAGAACATTTTCGTGCAATTATTTTTCATAACTTTCGGCGTGGATTATCTCAACAAGAATGCATAGACTAGCTGAATTCTTTATATGGCGATGAAGCACCATCGAGAACTACAGTACATCGTTGATATAGTGAATTCAAACTTGGACGGCGTTCTTCGGACGATGAATTTCGTGAAGGTCGTCCCATAAATGTTGTTGTGCCGGAAAACATTAATGCAATCTCTGAATTGATAATGCAAGACCGTCATGTGACATACCGTGAGATCGAGGCATCTCTAGGTATTAGAAACACCAGCGTGCATAAGATCCTGCATGAACAATTAGCCGTTAAAAAGTTATTTTTATGTTGGGTACCACATAATTTGACAACCGCTCAAAGAACAACTTGCGTCGATTGGTGCCAAGAAATGCGCAAAAAATATAATGGCGGTGCTTCAAAGAACATTTATAAAGTCGACACAGGTGATGAATATTAGATCTATACGTATGAGCCCGATAGTAAACAGCAGTCGACTGTGGATATTTCAAGATGAGCCAAAACCAACCAATAAAGTTGTTCGCGCTCGAAGTACATCAAAACAAATGGTCGCCTGTTTTATCGGAAAAACAGATTACCTTGAAACCGTGCCTTTAGAGAGTTGTAGAACGGTCAATTCCGAATGGTACACAACTATTTGTTTGCCAAAAGTTTTTGAAGAAATAAGTAAAACAAACCGAAAACGACAGATCATTCTCCATCATGACAATGCTAGCTCTCACAGGTCGGTTCAAACAATTGAATATTTGACGGGGCAAAACATTGAATTGATTAGCCATCCGTCGTACACCTCTGATCAAGCAGACTGTGACTTCTTTTTGTTTCCACACGTGAAGAATAAATTTCGTGGCCAACGGTTTTCTACGCCGGAAGAGGGAGTTGAGATATTCAAAACTCATATTTTGGATATACCGCCTTCACAGTGGCAGCAACGCTTTTCGGATTGGTTTAAAAGAATGCAAAAGTACATTGATTTTCAATGAGAATATTTTGGAAAGTAATAAAACTATTTTCGATAAAAAAAATTTTTTTTTGTTTGCTATTCCCGAAATATAAACGGCTACCCTCGCAATAAAGCAATTTTATTTAAAACAAAAAAGCGAAAAAATATAAACACCAAAATCAGTTGACGATGTTTTGGAAATGATTACTGTTCTCTTCCAGGCAGTGTTCAAGTCTACGTACAAATTCTTGAATAACATTTATCAATGCCTCCTCACAAATTTATTACACTTCCTAAATTATCCTCTGACATAACTCGTCCAGGTTATGCAATCGCCTAGTATAAACAACAGACTTTTCAATAAACCCAAAAGAAATAATCTAGAGCATTTCGATTTGGAAACCTTGCTAGCCATTCTATCATCTACGTCCAATTCAGCAATTTTAAAATATTTCGTTTAAAAAAATTGGGAACATTACGCATATAGTAGAGAAGTTCTCCATCTTGTTAGAACTAAACACCTACATATAATTTTAAATTTTCCTTAATACTAGGAACAACTTAATCACGTAAAAGATCTTTGTAGCACAAATGAAAAAGGGAACAATATGTTGTTTATACGCTCCTTACATCCAATGAGGGTTATCCACTAATTTCGGCAATTATAGTGATTAACAATTTAGCCATTTAAACAAAACATAGCCCTCTGAAAGTTTTACTGATGACATAGCTGCCAAAATAAATTATCAAAATTTCAAAATGTTCTTTTTCAGTTAATTTAACCATTCTTAATATTTGGACTTCTACAAAACTAATTCTAACAAGTTAAGTCAAGTACTGAATTTTAATTCTATTATCTACTAAACATAAACATATTTTTAAAATCTCAGTTTTAAATAAATATTTCCGTCATTGAAGAAAAAGATGTTAAACCTTATTACTGAACTTCCAAGCTTCTCAAAAATATTAAAATAAAAAAGTTAACATAATTTCCGGTTGAACTGGAAGTTTAATACGATAAATATACTTACTGAATCCTCTATTTACATTCATTTAAATGTAAAACATTTTATTAAAATCTAAGCATATCAAATATATTAGAATAGATTCATACAATTGCCTAACTCTTTATATGAAACTATTCAGAAGAATGTAATAAAATTTTTTCTAAGAACAATAGTTGTAAAGATTAATTCCTCAAGTCTAATGAAAATCTGCCAATACATATTTTTAACACTCATTCCTATTCCAAGTATTATCCGTTTGCATTCTGACAACTTAAACTGTTAAAAATATTCTTTACATTATATCTTACATAAGTTTTTTACATTTTGAGAAACATACAACGAGCAAAATTTTTCATAATGAAAATACATGTATATAAGATTTAGTGTTAGGACGACCAACTGATATATTAAGAGACAATAATTTCCATGTTTATTAAACTTCAGTGACTTATTTGAAACAACAGGTCTGCTTCAACTTCATATAGGCCTGTACAAATATTATTTTCAGTATATTTTATTTATCTTTAACAATAGGATAATAAAAGTAGAACACAATTTCACTTAAAAAACCGTAATATTGCAGACTTTGAAACAAGATAGTATTATTTTCTCTAACAGTATTGTCATTAGATAATTTTTTTATAATACACAAGATAACTTTGTCTACAAAAGACTAAAAACCAAATTACGCTTTGATTGAATTGCAATAGATCAACTATTTGATGGTTTTGGTGTGTAATATTTAGATAAATTATATTTCATATTAAATATTTATTTAATTCTATAGTTATTATATAGATAATTTATATTTAATACTTACCGTGCTGTAGATGATGTAGATTGTAAAGGTATATACAAATTGGTGAGTGAAAACAATGCATCTCTGTGATATAAATCCCCTAAAATTGAACGGTCTGGAGTATCATATAATGTAAAATAATGTTCCAAAAATTGATCTACAAGGTCATATCCAGTTAAATTGCATAGAAAGTTGCGTCTAAATGGTGGAAACTGCTGTGATTGTACACTAACACCATCCAGTTTTTCTAACTTTTTTACATAATCCTTAATACTTTTGCCATAAGTAATTTCACTGTACTTATCACAAATAGGATTTCCATCCAACCATAGTTCTACTACATTTAAGTGTTTAAAATAATCAAATTCTGATATTTCTGTAATACAATTGTTTCTTAAATCTATAGTTATAGCATTTTTTACACCTTCTAAAGCATCCATAGCACTTAAGGAATCAATATCATTATTTGACAATTTTAAAGTTTTAAACGGAATATTTTTCACTAAATGCATTACATAAAAAAACAATTTTTGTTCAGATAATGCACAATACTCTTCCAATTCTAAAACATCTACTTTTAAACAAACAAATAAAAATTATTCTTCATAATTACCTGTGTCTTTTGCAAAGTTATCCAAATTCAATATACCAGTTTCCTGACTAAATCTTTTGTTTAATACATTTGTTAAATTAAACTGAATGTTAATCTTCAGTTCATTACTACTAGAACAACACAATTTTATTGTAATTTTGAACTAAAATTATAATGTTCATTAATAAAATAAATGGGTATATATAGGAATAACATACAGGTTTATCATTATTGTATGGATTTACCACAATTAAATTTTGGCTAGCTAATTTTCGAATTGCTGCACCACAATTTTTTAATAAAAAGGTAGCAGTATTCTTGTGAGATGAATACTGAACTGGTATAAAATGAGCTGGTTTACAAAATCTCATAATTGATTTAAGTACGGCATCTCTGTCTAAAGTTTCTACATTTTCTACCTATTTAGGAAAAAAAGTTATAGAAATATAAAACTGCAGAATGAAGTACTTACCACAATTTGATGCCAATATGTATTGCTATTAATTAAATGTTTATGTTTGTTTAATAGCCCAATATGATTAAATTGGTTTATTTCTATACTCATTATAATCTATATAATACTAAATTTTTGGTAACAGATAATATTGAAAAGTAAAATATTTGTTAAAAAAATCACTAAAAATTATATTTTTCAAGTCTGGCGACTCATAATAAAGATGATCTTAGGCAATAACAGTACAAACAGTGATACCAACCATATGAGCATTAAATTTTGTAAATTTAAGGTAAGAAATCCATAGAAATCTGCAGATTCAAAATTTATATCTCTAGAAAAATCTGTTATATAATCTTTTAATACAAGTAGTGAAAATTATTTTTAGGTAAATATAAAAAGGAACGCTTAGTTTACGATGTCTTCTACTCAACGAAGAAAATCTTGTTTCTTTATATATTTTCTTTACATTCACGTTTTCTATCAAATCCATTTCTATATTAAAATTTTAGCAGAACTGCTAAAGAAATTTCTTCGGATGCAAACTTCCAATTAAAATGTTGGTGGCTAATTTATTCCATGTTTACTTCAATTTATTATTGATAACGTATATTGACTAGCACTACTGAGATAATATTGATATAAAATCAATTAGTTTTAAGACCCTTGGACATATGAGTTTATCCAAACCACTTTCTAAAACTAACATGGTCTCAGAATTCTTGAAAATTACTTTGGATATCTAAATCTGTATTAGACAGCATTCTATATTCCGTCTAAATTATTATATTTCATTCATTCATTTAATGGTATCGGTATGTTGTAAAAGATAAACACGAGATTCCATTATGTGTAGTAATGGCATAATTACAAATTTCATTTCATATCTACGAAGCAATATTAATACTCCTAGTAGAAAACCTAGTATGTTGCACTTCAAAATATCCACATTCACAAATTGAAAAATCATGTTCTACGGATAAATCCATAATATTGGCGATACCGAGTAGAGCGCTTGATTCACGTTAAGCGCGTTATTTTTACCGGACATATCTTAGTAGCTCAGAAACAGCAAAGATAATTTTTAAGGATATTGTTTATGCACTTACCAATAAATTTGTACGAGTTTTTTTTTTGCTTGCACCCGCATGGATGTAAAAAGTATAATCACTTTTACCACAAAATAATAAAAGCGAAATATTAAAAAATTATGGATTAAATTCAATAGGTGTGCGCATGGTCCCATGTTGAAAATATGAAAAATAAGTACAAATCCAGGGATGCAAATATTTCTTAAACATCGATATAATACGAAACAATATATCGAAACTAACATGTCATACAAAGGGTACTGGGAAAGTTTTGCAATACAGCTTTGTTTATTTAATTTTTTCAAAGTAATTTCCTCTACACTCGATACACCTCTTCATCCTCCGAAACCAATCTTTAAACCAATTCTGCCAAGTTTCACTAGGGAGTAAGGCACACTCGGTGTCCGAAGCCCGCAGAAGATCCTCATCACTGGAAAACCGCCTCCCTTTTAGCTTCATTTTCACATGCGGGAACAGCGCAAAGTCGCAGGTAGCAAGATCTGGACGGTTGGGAGGGTGCTCGAGAAGTTTCGATCCTGTCGTGGTGAAATATTCGGTGCAGGCTTTGCCGCGGTGAGCTGGAGCATTATCGTGATGGAGGAACCAGGTGTCCATTCTTGATTTTGGCCATAGGTTCTTTATAGATCCAATGACTTTAGGCAGGGACTGTTCAGTATACCACTTAGCTGTGACTGTCTTCTGTGTGTCCAAAACGACGCGTTCCACAATTCCACTCGATTTGAAAAATACAGCTACCATTTTCTTCTTTACGGATCGGGATTTTTTGACAACTACGGGTGTGTCCTCATCATCAAAGACCCAAACTTTGTTTTGAGCTTTGGGTGGCACATCGTAATAGTACAGCCAAATCTCGTCACCTGTCACAATATTGTTCACATACCGAGAATGTCCCTTATTAAACTTTTTTAGCATCTCCTGGCACCAAGTCACACGTCATATCATCTGCTCTTCAGTCAGTCGATGAGGCATCCAGAGAGAACAAAATTTCTTCACGTGCAAATGATCATGCGGAATCGAACGAATTGCTGGTGCATTTAGGCCTGAAGCACCGTCTATCTGTTGGTAGGTCACTCGCCTGTCCTCGTCAAGCATTTTCCTCGCAATAGTAACGTTTTCCTCCGTAACTGATGTTCGTGGCCTTCCCGGCCTCAGCATCCTCCACAGTTAAATTTCCCCTTTGGAATTCTCTATACCACCTGAATATCATTGTGCGATGTGGACAAACATCACCTAGTGCAAGAGTCATTTCTTCGAAGCACTGGTCTATGTTTAAACCACGCACGAAATTATAACGCAAAACTGCCCTTATCTCATTTCGTGACCACGATGCCATCGCAATCACTTAACTGAGCCCATCGACATGGCACGGCGGCTACTATGCATGTATGAACATGTCTCACCATGCAGCAACAAGCAGCTTCCTACGATTCATTGTTGCGTCATATTGCAAAACTTTCCTAGTACCCTTTGTATAACGATACATATCGAAAGCATATGATGTATAATTGTATTGATGATTTATTGAATAAGTAGTTCTTTTGCATCAAAATGTATATATTACTAACAAGAATGACAAAGAATACAATGTTCTTTATTTAGCTTATATTTACAAACTAATAAAAACTCGATTGATTTTAATAACAATTTTGATAAACCAGAATCTGTTAATCTGCACCAGGTTTTCGGTGGAGTCACTCCCTCTTTTTCAGAGATGATAATTAATAAAATTTTACTGTCACTAAAGTTCCAAGTGCTCTGTATATATAACGTGTGAGCAACAATGAGTGACCTGATCCTACACTTCTTTCCATACATACCACCTCAATATTTACTTCTTCTTAAAAGTGAAATTAGACAGTGTCTCACGCAATTCTAATAATTATAATAAAAATATGCTAGCTGCTATGTAAATAACAAATTCCAGTGAAAACGGCATTTTCGCTGCGTATATGTGAACTGAAGACTTTAAAAAGACTGATGAAGGCTAGCATATAAGTATAAATAATGGATATTAATCACAAAACAAGTTCTGTACACTGCACGTCAATGAAAGGTTAATGACATAAACATAGAGTAGGAAAACTCACCAGAAATTACTAAACTGCTATCTTCAGATAGAAAAAAGGAAGTAAGTACTCATATGGTGCGTGCGGAAAATAGTAAAAGATCAGGTCAATCATTGTTCTCACTCTGTATACATATTATAATTAGAAGTATATTTAAATTACAACTGAAATCGAAAAAGTCTGGAAAAAATATATCCAGTTATATGTTTACAATGTCCAAAAAGTAAAAATATGTACTAGAATATCGTAAATGATTATAAATGTGACAACATTCCTTAACACAGACCTGATAAATACAACGTATGTATGTTGTATTGGTGGTTGAGGAGATATTAAAATTAGTTTACCTTGGGTCATAAAGCAAATACATTTTCGTGTTACGCATATTTATTTTGTATAAATATTTTAACAGTTGGACAAATTTAACTGTGCCCGTGAAGATGTGCCAACGAGGAGCGGAGCAAGGAAATGTGGAAGAAAGTCGCAATATAATGTGCAAGCTAGAGAACAATACACCACACAATTTTACTTATATACATATATACGCACACCAATTCGATTGATATATAGTGCAGTAAATTTATACTTAAAATAAAGAAATTAACACAACACATAATCAAACGCATCTTTATTAAAATTCATATTCATTTTCATATTACCACTAACCACTTTTACTTAAGACAGCATTGGGAATGTATACTCGAGAAAAATACAATTCTAAAAGATTTTTCATCCCTTTCGCACTTTGTTTACTAGGCATATCCTTCTCACCTGCACAGCTAAATTTGTCGACCAGTACGTTTTGATAAGATATTATATAATATGAAAGGATACATTAGTACCGTTTCCATTAATATAATAGCAATACAATTTACAAAGTCTAATTCCAGGAAATTTCATAAATGCCTTCATTTTTACTATCTAAACCAATGATAGCTGCTTACTTTCCATTTATTTATCGTTAAATGACGTCCTAAATTGTCTTTGAACACACTGGTCATCTAGGCATTTTTGACGATCAAATTTAGTTGGTACTTCGATATTTTTTGTTCCACCTATGCATTTTACTGCATCTAGTAACTCTGAAAAGATTAGCATTATAAAAATATACTAAAGTTAAAGAACAATAACAATGTGTATATTATCAAGAAAAGTACAGAAAATATCCAAGAGACGGAGATGACTCACCAAGTACATATATTTTTGGCTCTGGCTACGAGTGCAAGAGGCGGTATTATTTAATGAAGATCATATTAAATGCATGTACTCTTTTTTCTAAATTTAGGATGAAAAATAGTGTGCTCTAAATTGCACAAATTAATGTGTTGATACTATATACATGTCTACTTATTTTGTCGATACATAAAAGACATTATTGTTACTTTACATTTATCTACAAATATTAAATAACTTATAAATTATTTTGTAAAGGTACATAGTATATGTTATATTCAGTGGCGGCTGGTCAGGTGAGGCAGTGCCTCACCATCTAAATCTTGGAATTATAACAAGAATAATATGTATACTTTTAAAATTCTTTATAAATTAATTATCATCTTTTATTCAGAATTTATCTTATAAACAATAAGAAAATAGTTTTAAATAAACCGGCATTACAAGCAAAGTACAAATTTATCATTTCATTTTAATTCCGTGCGAATGTACGAGCGCGTATACTTGCCCCGACCAACTTCATGCTTGATCTATGTATATCCCTACTAAACACGAATATTTGAGGCCCGGCCACTCATTGCCTCTCATTGAAAATTTATAACGCACTACAGCAGTCAAAAACATTCTCAATTTCTATGGAAATTACAGTAAAGTATTAGCTACATATTTAAGATAAAAAGAAACAGATTATTTTGTTGGGCATGTATAATTTTTTCCACAAATACAGATAGTATTTGGAGTAAAACGGGTTATTTTGATCTTAAAAACTTGCCGCGATCAGTAGAAAAACATACTAAATCCAAACATCACATTTTAGCTACTTGTAAATTACATATGTTCGGAAAATATAATATCGCGAATGCGATAGACAATGTGAGGCTCAATCAAATGGAGAATTACAATAAAGAAGTTAGCCAAAATCGAGATATATTAAAGCGTTTAATTGATATTACTATATTTCTTTGTACACAGGAATTATCTTTCAGAGGACATAATGAAACAAATACTTCTGCAAACAGGGGAAATTTTAAAGAACTTGTTTTATTAACGGCAAAACATGATACCATTTTACAAAAATTCTTAGATGATAGCTCTGTATTTTTTGGCACATCGAAAACAATTCAAAACGAATTAATAGAATCAATTAGTTTTATTGTAAAGAAAAAAATAGATTGTGAAATTTTTAATTCAGAATATTTTTCATGGCAAATAGACGAAACAACAGATATAACATGTAATTCGCAATTGTCTATTATTGTAAGATACACGATCGAGGGTAATATTGTTGAAAGGTTTTTAGGATTCTTTGATGTAAGTTCAGGTCGCACCTCTGATGATTTATTTAAATTATTAACTAATATTTTTGAAAAATTTCAGTTTAATAGTAAACTAATTGCTCAAATGTATGACGGAGCGGCAGTTATGGCTGGGCATGTGAACGGTTTACAAACAAAAGTTAAAGAAATAGCTCCTCAAGCAATATTTACACACTGCCATGCACATGTCTTGAATTTAGTGTTAGGAACATCTTGTAAGTCCATAACGTCTGTAAGAATATTTTTTTCAAATTTGTCAGGGTTTTCATCTTTTTTTTCCAAATCCACTAAGAGAACTAATGTGTTAAATTTAATCTGTCAAAAACATATACCATCAAACGCATTTACTCGTTGGAATTTCACTTCTAGGACTGTTTTTACAATTCATGAGAATAAAAATAAGTTAATTGAAGTTTTTGATTTCATTGCAGAAAGTCCTGACTTTGATAGCATATCTATACGAGAAGCTTTTGGATTAAAAAATCTTCTTCTGGATAATGATTTTAATTTTCTTTTAGATACTTTTAAGTTAATATTTGGACACACTGACCTTGTATTTTCAATATTACAAAACTAACTAACTGATGTTATTTATGCCAGAGATCGTTTACGTTTTTTGCTTGATAAGTTTAGAGAATTTCGGGAGAGTGATACATATTTCAGTACTGTATACGAAAATTCGATGTCTGACGAATCTGTTGCACATAAAAGGCGTAGAATTGATGACGTTCCAGATACTAAACAAAATTATAGAAAATTATTTTTCGAAATTCTAGATACGTTTATTAGTCAAATTGAAATTAGATTTATTGATTTAGAAAAACTTGCTTTTTTGATTTATTAACAGAAAGTAAATTTGGAGAATATTCGAAGGCATTTCCTCAGAGGCTCTTAAATAATTTGTTTGAACAATATAAATTTTTTGATCAAATTCAATTAAAAAATGAATTAGCTGTTATTTATAGTGACATGCAACTCCTTGTTAATTCTAAAACACCATGTGAAATGTTAAGATTTATGCACGAACAAAAGTTAGCCATCTGTATGCCAGAACTTTTTAAATTGCTAAGTACAGTAGTTACCATACCGGTAACTTCCGCGTCCGTTGAGCGAAGTTTTTCCACATTGAATAATATATAAAATCGTATGTTAGAAATACAATTGGACAACAAAGACTTAGTAACTGTGCACTAATTGCAATCGAAAAGGAATTGGTTAAAACGATGACGAGGGATGAACGATTTTATAATGATGTAATTGATTATTTTGCTAACACAAAAAACCGGAGGATACCTTTGCTATACAAGAAGTAAAATCTATTAAATGTAATTCTACGTGCAATGCCAATAAAGGAAATTCTCTGTATTTTAAAATATTTTCATTTTGCATGTAATTTTGAAATTTTGTTATTGGATTGTTGTTGATTTATATATATACATATATATGTATATATTTGTTATATTATTAAATTTTATATTATAATAGGAATGTATTTATTTTTTATTTTTAAATCCTAGAAGATTGAGTTCTTATTTTTGATTAATGTTTTTAGAATTTGTTTGATTTTTTAGAATATTTATTTTCGTTTCACAAGGGTTTGCTTTGAAACTTCGTTTTCCCTTAAAAATCGAATGGGGCGCGATATAGGGCTCAGTTCACGTCTGGCAGCCCTGTTTGTACTGGAAGCCCTATATATATAAATATATATAAACTGTTTTTATATGTAGTAGGTATATAGAGTTTATTAATCAATTGTAAACAATTTTGAATATTTATTATTCTATCTGCCTCACCATGTCAAATACTCACGAGCCGCCACTGGTTATACTGTATATACATATATAGCTAGATATTGTTTGTATTCAAAATTTTATAACTTCTCATTTCGTTCGCTCTGAAACTTTTTTCGAAAATACCTCTCGCTTCTTGGATTCCTTTTTGCTACCTTTAGACAGTAATTACGATATTAAACATTAGTCATTTAGATAGTTTCAAATTTTCCGCAATTTCGCGTGAACAAAAGAATATCATGAGCGTCACGTGCTCCCAGCATTGTGGTCGTTTACAAACTGTTAAATATAGTTGCCTCTCCCTGACTAGCACCCCATTATTCCATTCTGCTGTAGCTAAGCGAACTAGAAATTTAAGAACATAAGTATTTACTTAAAAGGTGATCCAAATTAAGTGCGCATTAAGACGCAGTCAGAGGACATCTCTTTTATTTAGGCTATTCTGACGTTTGTTAATTTCGAAAAAAGACGATTAAAATCAACAAACGTCCAAATAGCCTAAGTAAAAGAGATGATACCCTCCGACTATAGGTGATATAGCAACCCTAGTTGTGACGATAGAGTATCAGCAACTACTAGAAATAACTTCGACTTCTTTATTGTATGTTCGAGCTAGGGCTCTGTCCTTTTGCTCTCAATCTTCGTCGTGATTAATCTTCACATTGACGTTTGAGCTACTCCGATATCTAATCGTTTTCGTTTTCGTCGCTGTCTATTTCCATCGCTGGCCTTCTGTATCTTTGGTGTGTTTTTGGATAGTCTGTTACGTGTGTAAGTGTCGCGTTTGGGTGTGTTTTCATCGCTTTGTAGAAGCTCTTTGCTCGGTTCTTAATGTGATCGATTAGCGGTTCTAATCCCGCCTCTCTGTGTATTTGTGTGTTTCTCATGTACCACGGCGCCCTTAGTGCCATCCGTACTGATGTGTTTTGGAACGCGTTTAGTTTGTCTTTGTATGTCTTGTTTACGTGTAGCCATATGGGCGATGCGTATGTTGTGATTGGTCTTATTATTTGTTTGTAAATGAGTAATTTTGTTTTCGGGGTTAGTGTTGATTGTTTTCCCGTTAGCATCATCAGAGCGCTGCGGGCTTGTTAGGCTTTTTTAATTGTATTCTTTACGTGTTGTGTGTATGTCAGTCTTTTATCTAGGGTGACGCCTAGATATTTTACTTCTTCTGTCCATTTAATGCATGTGTTTTTAATTATCAGGTTTGTTGCGGGTGGTTTTTTCTCGCGTTTAAACACAATTGCTTGTGTTTTGTCCGTGCTAATCGCGATGCGCCAGGTGTGGCACCAGTCAATGAGTTTGTTTGTGTTTTCCTGTAGTTTTTGTATCGCGATGTGTTCTTTGAAAGATTGCGAGAGTATCGCGGTGTCGTCTGCGTATGTGGCGATTATTCCTCGTTGCGGTTTAGGAATATCCGCGGTGTATATCGCGTACAGGTGTGGCGACAGTATTGATCCCTGTGGGACTTCTGCCGTCAGCACGTGTGTTGACGATTGTGTTTCTTGTATTGTAATTTGGAATGTTCGTCTGTATAGGTATGACTGTATGATTCGTGTTATGTGTTTTGGATAGTTGTACGTGTGTAGTTTGTATATTAGTCCCTGATGCCACACACGGTCGAATGCCTTCGATACATCGAGGAATACGGCCGCGGTTTTTTGATTTTTATTATAACCGTCATTTATGTATTCGGTCACCCTGGATAATTGTGTCGTGGTTGAGTGTATGGGTCTGAAACCGTGCTGTTCGTCGGGTATTATGTTTTGTGTTTCGGAATGTTCCGTTAGTCTGGTAAGTAATAGCCGGTCTATTACTTTGCTTACTGTGGGGAGCAGACTTATCGGGCGGTAGTTCGCGGGGTTTTTGTGATCCTTACTCGGTTTCGGAAACACAATAATTTTCGCGTGTTTCCATTGCTCCGGGTACGTTTGGATTTTTAGAATCGCGTTTGCTATGGCGAGAATGAACATTAGTGTTTTGTGTGGTAGCGCTTTCATCATCGTGTTGTTTGCCGTCAAATCCGGGTGCTTTGTTGTTTTTCGCGCGTTTTATCGCGTGTTTTATTTCGTTCGGTGTGAAAAAGTCGTCGTGTTGTGTATTTTGTGTTTTTGTTTCTCTGTTTACTTGTGTGTGTGTGTTCGCGATGTGCCGTATGTCAGTGTTTTCCCAATTCGGCATGCATCGGGTTTCTATCTGTGCCGCGAATGTTTCTACTTTTTGTTGGTCCGTGATCGCGATCCCGTTTTCCATGATGAGTGGCGGGATTGTGATTTGCTCGTTTTTGAGCGTTTTACACAGTCGCCACAGATCGTTGTGTTGTTTGTCCGCGTCGATCTTTTGGAGTTTGTTTTGCCATTCGGAGTTTTTGAATTCGCGAATGGCGTCTTTTACCTGTTGTTGTAAGGCGTTTAGTGTCGTTTTGTCTTGCGGGTCTAGTGTGTTGTGGAATTTTCTTCGCGCTTTGTTTTTGTCTCTGATTAGCTGTTTTATGTCGTGTGGTAGTTTGTCCGTGTGGTGTTTGTGTGTTATTTGGAACGTGCTTGCCGCCGCGGCTGTTTTAATAGTGTTTTGTATTTGTGTGACCGCGTTCTCTAGTTCGCGCTTGTCGTTTATGTGTGTTATGGTCGGCGTGTTCTGTTTTAGGTAAGTTGTGAATGTTTTCCAGTTCGTGTGTGTTGTGTTGTATGTGTGTTCTTTTGTTCCCATTTCCCAGTGCAGGATAATTGGGTTGTGATCCGAGCTTAGAGCCTCCTCTGTTTCAATTGTCGGTGTGTTGTGTACGTTATTTGTGATCGCGATGTCTAATATGTCCGGTCTGTATCCTTGATGGAAGAATGTTGGCTTGTCGGGTGCTATGACGTTCACCCCGCGCTTTTCGTGGTATTTTTGTAGTTTTCTCCCGTGTTGGTTGTCGGTTTGGCAGCCCCATACTTTGTTTTTCGCGTTCAGATCCCCCGCTATTATGATGTGTTTGTTATTGTCAAGTATTCCGTCGAACTCTTCTTCTTTGAACTTCGCCTGCGGGGGCAGGTATGCCGCGTACACGTGGATATCACCCTTTTTTGTGTGTATTATCACACCATTTGTCTCGAGTTCTGTCGTGTCTGGTATCGGTAATTGTGTGTTTTATGTTCCTTTTTATGTAGATCGCTGTTCCACCTCCTGGCGTTTGTCTGTCCCTTCTGTATGTCTTGTAATTTCTTAAGTTTAGTCTTTGCGCCGGTTGTAGGTGCGTCTCCGATACCAGTATTACGTCTGCTTGTCTGTCTTCTGCATATATTTGTAGCTCTTGTTTCTTCAGCCTTATTCCATTCGCGTTCCATGCGACTATCGTAAGTGCCGCTGGATTTATTTTACTATCCATTTAAAAAAGTTGGAGTATTGTTTGGGTGTGCGCAAGGAATTTCTTTGTGTCGTTCGCGGACGGGTTCGTTTTGCTGAAGGCCAGCAACATTTCCCCGAGTGAGGCCGCGGCTATCGCGGTTTTGTTCGCGCTATTTTGTGTGTTGTTTTGTGTGTGTTGCGTGTTTTGTTTAGAGGGTTGTGTGGCGTTCGTCTGTGTTTTAGTGCCCGTTATTATGTTGGCGTACGTATTCTTTTGTGTTGTGTATGTGTTTCGTGGTGTGTGTGATACCGGCGTCGGTAATAGCGCCGGTTTTTGTTGTTGTTGTTGTTTCTGTTCTTTTATTCTTGGTTGGGGTGCTTTGATGCACCCTCTGTAATTTGCGGTGTGTGCTTCACCGCAGTTTGCGCATATGGCAGGTGTCTCGCGACTTTTCTCGCATTCATCACTTTTGTGGTCTTCACCACATTTTACACACCTGAAGATTGCTCTGCAGTTGTATTGAGTGTCCGTATAGTTGGCAGCGATGGCATTGCCCGTTCCCTGCCTTGCGGATCAGCGCTTCGACACGGATCACTAATCTACATATGTCGGTTAGACCGTATAGTTTTTCGGCCTTGTCGCGCGACGCCTCGACTAACACCATAGGGTATGGCGTCTTTTTGATCGGGTGCCGCATTCTGGACACCGCGATTGTTTCTATATCTTTATTTTGGAGATCCTCCTTGATCTCCTCGATCGTAAAATCCGTGGGTATACCACGTATTACTACCTTCAGCGTGCGCTCTTCTTCGAGCCTGAAGGTGTGGTATGGCATCTTTATGCCGTCTAGATAGCGCGTCGTCGCGCGGAAATCATCTGTCGTTGCTGGCTGCAGCCCTCTTCGGTGAGTCGGGCTTTCACGAAGTTTATGCGTTTGGTGCTCATCTATCTGTTGATTCGGCCCCACGCGTTTTTGTCCCGGATGACGATCGAAGGTATTTTTTCCTTTTTCTTATTGTCGTTTTCGGTGTTTCTTTGTGTTGTTGGTGGTGTTGGTCTTTGTGTTGTTTGTTGTGGTGTGTCTCGCTTGCGTGTGTGTATTTTTGTTTGTCGTTTTTGGTGTTTGTGTATTTACTTTTCTGTCTTTCTTTATTTTGTGTTCTTCTTTGTTTTCTTCGTCGGATTCGTTCCTGTACTTTCTTTTATTTTTAACTACCGTGAACGGCATGTTATCTTCTGCTTGTTCTTCGGAGGTTGACGGGTACGCGATTTGCATCGCTTCTTCCTGTGGCGTTTTGTGTTCACTTGTTAGTGTGTCATTATGTGTGTTGTGTTGACTGTATTTTCTGTTATGGTTGTGTTTGTGTTACTGTTTGTCTTTTTGTCGTCGTCGTGTTCATCTAGCTTTAGCAACAGTGATTTGCCATACAAAAGTATGTCCATCAGCTGTTGCCTATTTAAATTTTCGGCCGATTTCATCTCGTGTAGCGCCCCTACGTTGACGTCGATTACGATATCGACCGGTTTATTTTCGGCAGCCGTGTTTTTGTTTAATGTAGTGTTAGTGTTTGTTGATGTCTTACTTTTATTGTCCTCCGTTTGCTTCGACTTCTTTGTCTCCATGTCGGGAATACGGACGTCCACCGATGTCAGTCGGTTCAACCACCACGTGGCCACGGCCGATCGCCGTCGCCCGCAAAGATGCCGATCTTACTGAAGGGAGAAGCCTGGGAAATTCCGCGTTGCAATTTATATCTGACTTTAATATCACTATTTCACTATCACTATAGTATAGCACAAAAGGCGAGTCACAAACTGGCCAAAAATCTCTTTGATTAATCCGCACGGTCAACATGTACCAAGGTACGTGCTTTCAGTACGGCTGTCTCAACGAGAATGTAGAAATAACAACAAAATTACCGCGCACACAAACAATACACACGTACCATAGACAGAACTTGACCCCCCCTCAGAAGCAATTACACGTAGTCGCTTGTGCCACACGACATCCCCACTGCTTTAACCGATATAAGAAGAATCTTTAGTCTGTTAGATATTTTTTTAATCTAGTGATGTTTATTTAGTTATCATTTGGCGGATAATTAATTTTTAAAAAAATTTGCACCGTATACGGGCTTCTCATAAAATCTTTAAGTATGCTGTGAAAAACAATTAAAACACAAAGAGCGGTAAAGGTATCGAAATGTCAACTGAAACGTCCGCATTTGTTAGCTTAAACTTTTTTATTCGGTTATACAACAGCGCCATAACGTCATCTGATCATGCAATATAAATCAAAATCATAACTAAAAAATAAAAATCATGTATATATATATATATATATATGTATATATATATATCAAATATCAACTTCTAAATTTTTATTGTAAACTTGTAATTATGTCAGTTGTTGACTTTCCT